>JABFOX010003749.1:0-10057 GCA_022817665.1 Axea sp. ZL-2020
AAAGTTCATGGAACATTTTTAGGAATTTTAATTTAACACTTTGGACCTGAAAACTTTCTGCCGATGCGCTCCAAACAGCTAGTGCGAGCCGAGTTCTGGCAATTGCTGTGATCGGAATACTATTCGTTAGCATGAACTTTTGATCACTGTTCAAGGCGCATCTAACAATAAGTGATTATTGCTAGATAATTTTTATCAAGCGTGTATATGCGCTCATAGTTTATACCAATAGCTATTTCGCTGGACGCATACATACATCCATAGTACTCAAACAGTTAAAACGCCTTCAAAATATTTGTTTTTATAGTGAGTGAAAAATGTTTATATAAGACTTGCCAAGTGGCTCGGGGAATAAGCGTCTGATTTCTCGTGGAAGCAAACTGTTCGATTCACAGTGAAGTATTTTTTTCATTAATTTTTTTATTATAGTTATTGATATTGTTGTTGTTGTTGTTGTTGTTGTTGTTGTAACAAAGAAAATACATCTTCATCGTATTTAATAATTTGAATAAAAATTAATTGCGTATTAAGGCGTAATTCGATATTTTTAAATGTACTTTTGCGTGGTAATTAATTATCTGCAACATTTCTTTTACTCGGGTGTGTAATTTCCTTATTTGGTATACATATTTAATACAGAAATGTACCATTTTTTAAATAAAAAGCATTGAAATGCGGTAATAATAATTCATTTAAATATCAATTAGCAAATAATACAATTTAAATATATGTGCTACGTCTTATATCTGATTCAGAATGAACAATTAATTTTTCTGCAATTTAAAAACTAACGTGTTACAAATATTTTGCATGTTTTAATATAATTTCAACTATTTGTTTGTAAATGTATTATAAAAATTGTTCACATACTTGAAATAGACTGGAATTTTATTTAATTGAACGTTAATAAAGACGGTTTAACTTGCGGTTTTAGATCAATGAATTGAATTTATATAAATTACAGTCGTTGTGCGTCTAGCTTACATGTATTGTACATGAAATCCTCGTATATGTTTATCTATTTGACAGAATGTACGTATAATTATATATATATATGCATAATTAACTACATAAAACTATGATTTTAAAAATATCTCTTTTTTTTTATTTTTTTTCTTTTCTATTTCAGTAAATAAATTAATAATTCATTGTAACAAATACTGTGATGGTTAATCATCTCAGAGTTACAATTTTACTTTAATTAAACAAACGGATAATTAATTTAAATAATGTTAAAAATTTCTTTTGTGTACATGTAGATCAGTTGATTTACAAATAGTTTACTTTTTGATATCAAAATGTATTTGACAGAAAAGTACCATTTGTTATGCCACCAACAAATTTAGAGGAGCCAAATGCTGACCAAAATTCCGCTAATTATTCCTCGTTCTACAACTGCGAGTATGAGTACTCAATGGAGTGCAATGAAAGCAAAATGCCATCTCGTTATGATCAGTTAGACGAATACTTTTGGTGTCCCAGGTGTGGAGGGAGAATGCACGATCCAAGAATACTTCCTTGTTTACATACCGTGTGTTACGCGTGTGTTAAAGAATTCATGAACGAAGATTTTTCAGGTAATTTTTTACTTCTAAGACAACATTTATTGCTCAAAAATGATGAAATGTATGTTTATATTTAAAAGAATTGTTAATTGCTTGCAGAAGAACATTTTCCTGAAACTAATTGTGATAATTCGAATCGAGGGGAGGACAAAGCTGCGCTTTGTCCAATTTGCGATTATCCTCTTCCTAAACCTGGAATGCTAATTCCACCGCCACACTACTCGCTTCAACAAAAACTTCTTTTATATGCTTTGCAAAAGCGATTATCTTGTCGTACCGTTTGTTGTGATACGTGTCCCAATGAAGTACAGGTATATTTGATTCCAATTGTTCATACATTTGAACGTATCGATTTTTGTGATGATAAAAAAGTTTATAAAAGAAAGATAACCAATATAAAACTGACAATATACTTGCTTTCAAGATAGTTCATTATTAAATTTGACACTCTTGGTATTAAACAAATCAATAAAATCTCCATTTTTATTAGAAGTGTACTTTGACAAAAATGTACATTTCTTTAAGTCCAGTTTTGCTGTAAATTCAGTTTTTTTTTATTTTTAAATATAATTTTGAGGTGTATTATTTAGTACGTATATATTTTATTGAATTAGTTTTAATTATAAATAAAGAAAAGTACCGTTTATCTTAAGGTGATTCACCAGCTATAATTTCCGATTCGAAGCAAGTTAGTGAGCAAAATTTAGTATTTGGAATAGTTTCAACATTTATCAAATATAGAGGGTTATTGATAAAAAATTTAAGTGGATTATGTAATAATATAATGACAAACTGACATATTAGCGTAGTTATCTCATTGTATGAATGTTTGTAGCGTTTTATAACAAACTAAAATACTACATAACCCTTGAATATTGTCGGAATAATTCTGACAGAGTTAATGTTGTATAATTATTAATAAAAGCTGGGCAACCTCTCTCGTTTTGTTAGTTATTCTCAACTACGTTACAAAACGGGGAAGATTACTCGGGCTGTACTATACGGCAAACGTTAAATGTTTTTTTATTCAGAGTTTGTACAAGTATTAATGAATCATTTTAGTTTTTGAAAATTACTGACCATTAGGAACCTCCCATGGGACTTTACACGGCTAAATAATGTCTTTTTTTATTATACTTACAAAAGCATCATATTTTAATTATTCTTAAGTTATTTGCTACATTATAGAGACATTTCGACTATTTTACACAGTCGTTCTCAAATGTGTAAACATTATTTTATATATTACAGCCGCATATTTTTATAGCATACATCATTTAATTGTGTAAAGTCTCATAAGTGTTTCTTAAAGGCCAGTTATATTAAAAAACTAAAATAATGGAAAAAAGAATGGAACTTGTTGGGCAACATGAAATTATTAATGATATAAATTAAAAAAGCACTGATTCCATGATTTTTTATCTAAAAGATCACCTTTATGGGCTGATCAAATTATTTTTATTATTATTCAATAGAATTTTATAAACATATTTGCTGCAGCTATAAATGATCGAATATATGGGGGGGGGGTTAATTCTAAATGCCTAAATTAAAAGATTTGAGCCCTTATGCAGAGTCAAGTGTAATAAATGTTTCTGGCAATTACAGCTGACGCTGTTTTATTAATGCCTAAAAAATAATATAAACGTCATCACACTTTCATTAAATAGTGTTCATTTTAACATATTTATTATTTTTCGTCAGGCAACTTTACACTGCTCAAAGTGTCTTCGTAATTTCTGTGTGGACTGTGGAATGGAACACGAAGAAGTTCAAGTTAGATTTAGGTCACATTTAGATGGCCATAAAGTAAGGCCTATTTGGGAAGCAACGAAATTAAAACGTGTAGCAGTATGCCCTTCTCATCCGACACATCCTCTAAGATTCCATTGCATTGCGTGCCAACAAGTTTGTTACATATATTTTAATTTTTTAGGCAAAAATTATTGTAAATTTAAAATTGTAATCTACTGTTGTTTATAAGACCTTTTATCTTATAAACGTAAAATTAGTAGGCATTTAAGAATTTGAATTGAAAGAATTGTTTTTGATGAACAAAAAATGCATTCATTTAATATAAATAATGAACTAAATATATTTTGTTGATGAAAAATTCAAAAAGTAATTTTAGGGTAATAATGTATACATGCATGCATAAAAAAATCTCCAGACGGTAAAGTTTGTTAAAAATTATTAAATGATTAAAAATTTATAGAATTTCTATGTATTATTAAAATAATAGTACATTGATAATGTATTTATACAATTTTATGTTAATTTATTTATTCGTCATATCGTTAAAATTGTTTGTAATTGTATAGGTAACGTGTAGAGAATGCGTTTGGAGAGGTGCACATAGAGGTCATGCAAGTGAAGACGCGACAAGTGCTAGTAAAAGAGCAATTTTACAATTAACTGAAACACTGAGAAGTGCTAAAGTTCTTCTCAGCTCGTTGTTGCTTAAATATAATGATAAAAACTTTATGAATAATACAATTAGTAAATCACACACCATTCGACCAAAGAAAGACAGGTAAATTTTCTGTTCAAAATAATTACGTGTGAATATTTTTATGAGTATTAATAACTGTCGGAGGAGCACTTAAATTTATATAATGTGCATTACATGCATCACCAGGTAGTATAATCGAATTCAGTCATAAACATTTGAGTTTGGTACTGTTTGTATTTAAACACCATTTAAACAAGATTAAAAATAAAATTTTATTTAAATAGAATTCATTAATGACACAAATGTTTACAGAAATTATGATAACGTGGGGAATGTTGCACACTTTCGTAGTTATTCTGCAGTATCGTCTCATTCGAAAGAAGCGCAAGAAAGGATACAAGAGTTTTCTCGTTTAAAAAGAGCGAGATATCTCATTGGTAAGAATTGAAAGAAGAATAAAAGAACTTTATATTAAAAAAAAAACTATTTAATATTTCTATAATTAAGATTTTTAAAAGCTAATATAATTTTATCCATTGTTGTTTTAGTTAATATAATATCGTTTCTCGTTTTGTCATATTTAATAAGAAATCTTATGAAAGATTGAAAGAAAACTAAAGTAAAATTTACAGTAAACTTGCAATGATTTTAAAGTATGAAGATTAATCATTTTATTTGTATAGATGCTATTGCTATAACTGAAGATTTACTTACAAACGGTTCTGAAATTGAAATTCTAAATCTAAGTCGAACAATTTTGAAGAGAATGAAAACGTTAGGTGTGCCTGTGGGAAGATGTAAAAGTTCAGGTAAATTTTTGTCTGTTACAGAAATTGAAATATTTTACTGATTCTTATATTTAAAACATAAACTTTAATGTTTTATAGCGTCAAATAAAAAGGAAATTAGGAAGTTTTTGAAACCGATGCATTTTGGAATTTTTCATTGCTGCACTTTTTGTTCAAGTGGGGGTAAAAAAGAAGCTACATGTGCTTGCAATGGGATAATGCCAGGTTAACAGCTTGAAAATATTACATTTGAATTTTTAATGTCTATTATCTTTATAACCGAAAAGATTCAACTATATTTTAAGGTGGATACAAAGGTTGTGGTCATGGCCATCCAGGACATCCCGGACTTTTTCACTGGTCTTGCTGTGGATCAGTTTCTCGAGAAGGTTACTGTTTAGCTGCAACAAAATGCTCGTATCAAATGACACTATGACACATGTACGTTTAGAATTTGCTTTAATATAATGTATATAATTAAAATATTGAAATAAAAAAATATATATTTATTAGAATTTTCATTTCAATAAATTTGCATGTCCTCTAATAATTATATAATTGTTTTATAAACAAAATTGAATAAATAAAAGTATAGTTATGTTTAACAAAGACTATGTATTAAAACAAGTGAATAACAACGCATTATAAATTAAATAAACAAAATCGTTTATTTCAGTAATGTTAATTGTATAAAATATAATCTCATTCTGTTATATCCTTACTGTTGTCAGTCTCATTTATAGCACTATAATGTTATATTAAGTACGTTTACATTTGTACTTTAAAATATAACTCGTTGATAAATAAGAAATACTCTAAATAAATATCAGTGAACTATATTATACGCATTATTAACTTTTTTATTAATATAGATAATTTTTATCCATATCTTTTTATTTCGCGGAAATTTTTATAATGTAAAAATAAATAGATATACATAGATATACATAAATAAATAGATAGACATAGATAAAACTACGTGAACTTACAAGTATGCTAAAACTAAATTTAAAACAGTTAAAAAAGATAACATTTTCATTTCATAAATTTAGTTATGATAATTAAATTCTTTTGCAATTACTTTGGACAGAATATAGACTTAAATATTTTGCATCTTAAAAACTACTTAAATACAATTTTAGTTTCTATTCGTTGCATTTTTATAAATTGTACATTTATAAAAAGAAGACTTTTATAAATAAAATGATTCGTATAAATAAAAGTAGCACGTTTTCGTTACTTCAATTTAAACTGAAAGTAATGCAGCATATTTGTCGAATTTCATTATAAATGAATCACAAGTAATACACTTATGAACTTCGAACTTCGACTGGTAAAGCCATGATAGCTAGAGCGGCACACAGTGCAGTCGCAGCATATATTCCTGTGGCTGTAAATACTGACCATCTAAGCAGAATTTGAGCAACGTAAGGCGTCACCATTGCTCCCATGCGGGCCATCGTACTACACGAGCTGACGCCTGTACTTCTCAAATAAGTAGGGTACAATTCTGGAGTGTACACATATGCAGCTTGAAAGACTCCTGCTACCAGACCTCTCGCTAAGAATAGCCCAACTGTCAACATGAATCTACTGAAAACGCAAGCTTTGCTAAGAAAACATACTACTATTGCAAACATTACTAATTGAAAAGCCATAGTTTTTTTTCGACCGATCTTTTCAATTATATAGATAGTAGAAAAAATTCCTGGGAATTCGGCCAGAGTGGTCCATAGCAAATCCATATAATCTCCACGCTGTAGTTGACAATTTTCAATACATTGCTCATTAAGAGTACTTTCGTTATACTGACCGTTGCATTGTTCAGGTGTTGTATCAAATAATTCCGTGGTCATTAGTACAACACCGTAATAGCAAAATGCACTAGCCATCCTAGGAATTAAAAATACATAATATATTATGTATAAATAATGTATAAAATATTATTTAAATACATTAAAATAACTCTACAATATAAGAGTTCTATAAATGATTTAATTTATTATATTTAATTAAATTAATATAAATCAAATGTTTTAGACATAACTAAATATATTTTTAACTTTATTCTTAAGATTAGATTATTTAAGAATTTGTTGTACAGTCACGAATCAACACTTGGATACTCAATGAAATAAGTTTTTAAGTATTTTAAAAAAGCGCATTTTTAATGACTAAAAATACTCTCATTCATAACTATAAATTATCTTGTGTTTTCGTTAATTTTGTTAGTTAGAGATTTTTTAATAATATTATTAAATATAATACAGTTAAGTAGAATTTAAAGAAAAACTGATAACAAAGAAAGTATAACCTGATAAAAAATACAAATATATGAAATACAAATAACTCAAAATCAAAAAATTAAATGAATTTTAATTTCAAATTATTTTTACTTACAAAAGTTACAAATATAAAATAAATAACTTATTTAACAGCACATTTCTCTGTAAACAATAAAAAATAATATTTCGAAACATAAATAAATAAGATTATTAAACTCTAAAAATAATCATAATTTCTAATTTGATTCCACAATAATAAGAATACTTTTTATATATTATTTTATAACTGTATAGAATGAGTTCATTCATTTTATGCTCAAGCAACGAAATGTAGAGTAAATTTTTTAATTAACTGATACAAAATACAAGAGATCTTGTGATTTGTATGTATTAAATATAGTAACTTAACTGTCTAATATTATTTTATTTAAAACTTATTATAAAGTAATATTTTTATAAATAAATTATGTAATTCTGTAATATAATATCAATTAAGTACATTGTATTTTATGAAAAAAATATATATATGTACAAAATTTTTACCAAACAAGCCACAGCAAAATTGATGTTTTGTACATTTCCTTATTGAGTAAATCAGCCAGTCTACCTCTGCAAGTAGGATATACGCGATCGATAACTAATCTACCAAGAGGCATTGGTTTTCCATTTTCTCTGGCAACTCTTTCTAACGTTGAGAAAGCTTTGTCTAGGCGTCCAGATCCCATATCAAATATTGTAGATTCGGGTAACCACTAATTTGAAATATAACTCTTTATTTAATATTACAACATAGCGTTTTTATATTAATTAAAAACATTAAATAAAAATTACCGGTGTAATAATTGAAAACAAAAATAAAGGTATAGTTGAAAGAGCTAATAACCACCTCCAACCAAGATTCGGCATCACGACTAATGCTAAAGCTACTTCAAAACAAGCTCCTAATGCCCAAAAACACTGAAAATTATTATAAATTGAAATAAGTTTGTTTTTATTTTAAGTGCAATTAATTTTTTGTTATTATTACTTACATCCAGTAAAATTACACATTTAGCTCGTTGTTCAGCTGGTAAAAATTCTGCATACAATGTAACACTAAAATGATTTAAATAAAATTATCATAACATAATGCAATGCAACATATACAAATCATATAACTTACGATTGTGGAACACATCCTATAGCAAATCCAACCAAACCTCGTAACAAAAGCATCCACAAAAAATTTGGGGCAAAGGAACTAAGAAATCCATAATAAAAAAGCAACACTCCACATAACGTTAATGACCGTTTGCGACCGTATCTTTCGCTTAAGTTATTCCAAAATGTTGAACTTAACATCATACCTAAAAATACCACCTACAGGAAAAAATTTAAATTATAGTTAAATACGTTGATTTTTTTCAAAATTATATATTATCATCTTAAGTGATTACGATTAAAATAAATTACCATTCATAATTTTTCATATTTTCATTAATGTAATCATAAATGAAATAAATTTGTGTAACTTAAAAAAAAGTTTAATTGAAATTGTAGTTCTAATAAATATTTGTAACCTTACATTTAAATTATATTTATTAATATTATTTCAGATGGGCATTTTCTATCAAAACGTAGGAATTAAAATAAAGTTAAACAGTTCTCAAGAAAGATTTAAAATAATACAAAATCTAGAAATAAGTGAATATTTTCTTGGAATACAAGTTTTATTATTTTTACAATACAATATTATTTATCAAATGTTGTACAGGTTTATTAGTACTTTTATCCTGCTGTTAATTAATTAAAATAATTAGATGTTTTTGAATTTATCGTAATTATTAAAATTTATTATTTAACATATTAAAAATTGTTTGGATTTTCTTCATATTATATAAAATTTTAACAAAAGTATTTGGTTGTATATTAAATTAAGTCTGTCAAATGTAATATGTATTATTATTTACCGTTGTAGTTAGGGCTTGTTGATATCTAGAAATTCCCCAATCGCAGTGTAATGTGGGACTAAGTATACTTAAAATTGTCATTTCCATGCTATCTGCCATCCAGCAAAGACCAGTAAATAATGATAATTTTACTTGGAATTTACCAAATCCTAAAGAGTTAATAGCTTGACTTGCTGTAAAAGTATCTGAAAATAGTTCAAATTTTATAAAATCAGTCTTAATATTTCTGGTTTGCCTACATATACAAATAATACATACCTTATTTATAAAAGTTAATATTAATATTGTTAATCTACAAGATATTGTAGTTCATTTATTTACAGAATTAAAGGATGCTTAAAAAAGAAATATATGAAATAATAGACACAGTATTTGAGTATAAAAGGAGGCTTTATTCAGAGAAAGTACATGATTGTATGATAATTATTTACAGAAGTATGAAAAAAATATCTACATTATTTGAATATATACACAAGTATACTTCATTACAAATAATATTAAACGTTATAGATTATACATGTTATGATATAATGTAACCATAATAATAAGAAAAAAAGTTTTTTAGTTCATGTTTTGTTTGTTTGTTTTTTTTTTAATGTAATTCTACAATTTTTCAAATAATTTGTATTACATATTTATTTTAAAAATGTAATGTTGAAATGTCATATTGAATTTAAATAATTTTATTCATTAATTAAAATTAAAATTTTATGTTTAATAAATATATAACACAATTAAGTATCAATTATTTTTTTACTATGATATATTTTATTTAAAATCCATGTACATGAATATTATTTGTTTTTATACATGTATTTTTATATTACATACATTCATTTGTAGAAAACAAACATAAATTCCTGCACCTTACATATTTTCATATAAAAGTAATATAAAAATATGTTTTATGTTAACTACAAAATCATCATGCTTGTTATATGTTAGATATAAATTTGTATACCTAAAATAGTAAATATTTAAAATGGTATCCCAATAGTTTTCTAATACAGACAAAGAA
>JABFOX010003750.1:0-10056 GCA_022817665.1 Axea sp. ZL-2020
GTATAAAATAGAATTTGTCCCTTTGTCTTTATACACATACATTTAAAATTTGATACACACGTTTTGTTTGCATTTTACAAAAGCAAATTGATCGATTGGCTGCAACAAAATTGATCAAATAGCAATAACTTTTAAACCTTATGATCTGTCCTTTTGGTAAGGCAATTTAACGGCTGAATGAAAGAAACAAAGTTTAGTAGAAAATCACGACATATAAATACAGCAAATGAGCAATTAATTAAAAAACGAAACGAACTAACTTGAAATAACATTGTCATTGAGCGGACACAATATTATACAAGAGTTAAAATCTACTTTAGAAGAATATCCAGTCGAGACGACTTTCGCCGTGGTTTGAAACGTTCCTTTGATTCCGGCCTGAGAACCAGCGCGTCGAAGAATTATTTCTAATACAATTTTTAAGTGCAGAAGTAGAGTGCTGCTGTTTTTGGGGACGCGAATATGTACATACGCAAATTTTCCAAAATTTGTTGAAAAAATAGCACCGAATAGATCTCGACAGAGCAGCGTCCTCTGGAGAGCGATCACAATCAATGTCCCCTCTACACGTGTGCACCCTTCTTCTCACCTCGACACAATAAATATATTCGCCGTTTGACGACCCGCAATTTCCATTCCAAATCGTTCTGTTCGTTCCAGCCCAGTAAAAAATGACATTGACGCGAAAAAACGATGGGTCGTCAAAGCTGCGTTCATTTGCAATCACACATATATGCGTACATATACAATACATACAGAATCTTGAATGACTTGAACTATACATTAGAGTAAAGATATTTGTAATCTCGTATCTACTTTAACAACCGGCTGCTTAGAATTACTCTTAAGGTAAAGAACGAACATACAAACTCTATGCTAATTTCGAAAATCACTTTTGGCAATTCGTCGGATTTTTGGTTAACGCGAAAAGAACTGTGAGAATGAAATAAGAATCAACGGAACGTACGGAAAACCGCCAACGTTTGTACAGCTCGTTAAAACTAGTCGAAATCACGCGGTAAAAAACTTACATCATGTGAATGCGGTACAAAACAATCGTATTAACAGTTTAATTTACACGTTTCGAGCCAATTAAATTGATCACAGCGTTAAGATGGACATCAATTTCTAATCTACCTTTCTTCGAGAACACTGAGATCCGAAACGCGACTTTTTTGGCATATCGGTATGGCGTGAATTTTTTCGCGCGCATACATAATGGAATACTCAATTCCAAGGTAGGAAATATAAAAGAAAATGCCTTTTTGGATTGACGTGCAAATGTCCATCCGAGGAATGTGAATTAAGCGTAATAATTATTCCATCATGTATGAACTAAATTAGGCAGTGTTCAGAATGGCTTGAAAGAGTTGAGTCTGCTTAAACGGCGCATGAGTACTTCCTTCCACAAACACGTCGGTTGGAGTATTGCACTTTGGCTAATGCAGACGCTCCCTAAAGGCGTTTCTTGCAATGTTATTGCAGTGATATCACTGCAATACTACTGCAAGAAATATTAAATGAGCTTTTTGTGCGAATAAAAATTCGCATTTGATTATAATGAAGAATATGGTCTAATTTGTTGAGTCATTTTTTGCTAAGAGTAATGCAATTTTTTCGTTTGAAAATGAAAGTCTGCGCCGGAGTGCGCTTGCCCGAAAGCAAAGATTGAAATCATGCTCAGCACTCGCAAAGGCAGTCCCGGATCCGTAATTTCAGTCTACTGCGGTGGTTGTTTCCTCGTTCCGGTGGTTTCGGTGGAGAGTGTCCGTGGCATGCAAAGAACACGTGGTGGCCAATTAAACATAATCACGCTTAATTGCTGGCTTATATTTTTTACCGAGTGTTCTCTCGTAGCTACGCGTTAGGCTGTACATTGCTGCGGTACTTAATGCAGTCTTGGTACATGCCACGGCACTTGATTCCTAATTCCTATCCCTGAAAGCAAAATGATGAATATGATATTTTTAATTTATCTTTTTAACATTCGGAAGAAGACAGTGTATAAATAGTATTTAGTTACAAAATTCAATTATAAGGTGATATATTAAAAAAGTAAAATATCACACTCATAACCCTAATAGAGCATAAACATAAAAAATTATTTAATGTTTATTTAACGATTGTATAATTATATAAAAATTTAACGGTATTAAATTAACTTTAAAAAGAACGATAACATTAAATGAACGTTCGTTTTTAGATTTGAATTATGTTAAAGAATAAATTAAGTATATCCCTAATAACATATAATATTATTTCACATTAAATAATATTTTAGTAATATACATAAAATATCACAGACACCGCAGTTGTATTGTTAAGATTAAGTGATACTGTAGTGGTAGCATTACGATTAATTGATACCCGAATGTTACCTCTACAAATCTGCAGTAGTACCACTATGACAATAATTAATTACTAGTAAATCTTGTAAAATACAAATATTTTCTTTAAATAATATTCCTGTATCCAATATCATTTTAATAGTAATTAATTTTACTTAAGATATATAGGAATATTATTTTAATTTTTTTAAGTCATAATATTTTTTTTTATTTTATTTCATAATTAAATAAATTCTTCATTTTGAAATAATATGTATAAATACAATTTTTGTATATGTTTTAAATTGATGACAAATTTTATGTTTCGTTATAAAAGAAATACAATCATTTCAAAATGAATATTTAAATCCTTTAGAAATATAGGTTCAAATAAAAATAATTTTTTTTTTTTTTTTTTTTGTATACTTTCATGTATACTTGTATTACAACTATTTGACAATATTAATATATACTAATATACAAAAAATGATAAAATAATATTCCTTATACAATTAATTATATACTAATTAATAAATTAAGTACATACAAAATAAAACATAATACGCTAGAGTCTCTTTCTTGCTTTATACATTCTTTAATTTCGTAATCTTCTTTTTTTTCCAAGTGCCTCTCTCGCTTTTCGCAATGTTCTGGAAAATCATTTTTAAACTATTTTTAAAACGAATATTAATTAATATTAATGATAAACAAACATCATTTTTACGAGACATTAAAAACACAACAAATGAGTGTGATATTTTTATACAAAAAGTATGAAATACGATCCACCAATTTCAATGTTGGTACTTCTGTTGAAACTGTAAAAATGATGCAAAACCGTCCAAAGGGGTCATTGCGCTAAAATGTAGTTTCAAATACACAGCCGTCAATGCGCAAAGGTTCAAATGTTCGTTGCGCGTATAAAGACGTGTATCTGCTGAAGTATGTGACGTCACGCAGTGATGTCACTCAATTCTTTAGCTGCGATCAATGTCTTCTGAATTTTTCAGGGACGTCATACGACGTGCAAAAAAAACCTTGCTTGTAACAGTCAAAATTACTATAAATCCTCCAACTTCTTATTTCATCTTTCGCTTTTTTAACGCGGAATCACTTCAACCCCTAATTCATGCATCAAACGTGCATTAATATTTTGTATTCATTTTTTCAGAGTTCTCAAATCGTTCAAATTAATATTTGCACGTTATTTATGTGCATGATAAAAAATCAAACATTCATGATTGAAGTGCCATTAAAGTAAAACTATGCATTGTGATGCTAAATACAAACATTTGATAGATTTTAAATTTAAAGTTCAGAGTCTTATTTGTTAAACAAGATTAACAGTTTCATTGCATTACTGATGTTTATCGCGTGTCTTGCAGTACGCAACAGTGTCGGTGTAGTTAAGAAATATTTTTTTAGAGATGACACAATTTTGCGAAACAAATTGTTGCATAAACAAATCGCTTGGTATTAAAATGCTTGAACACACATGTCGGTTTAATTGAGTAAAATAAATAAGCGCGAAAACCAAAATATTTAAAGTTTCTAAATTCATACTCTTTATGTGCATCAATATTAATTACACTTTGATTAATCACTGTTTGTATTTTCCTAATGATTTATGTTGCATATGTACACATATGCCTCGTAAGATTATATTTATTCAATTTTGATAAGTTAAATAAATTTGTTGATCTTCAATTATTCTTGATAGGAAAACAAATTGTATTTGCTCATTGCAATCCATCTACAATCAGAGTTAAATCTTTTAACAAATATCTCACACTCAGAATTTTGTTCTTGCGCGTTTAACAAATTTAACATCTTTGATAATTGTTTAATAAATTGTATGTTGTATAATTATTTAAACATTTTACGACTAAATTACTAGTTTGTATTTTGCTTTTTTTTTATGTTGCGAATTTGTTGTAATGTTTATTTGTTTTGTATTAAATTTATATTAGACAGTTTAATGCAACGATGGAATATATTCTGAAATAATTGTTAATTCAAAGTGATATAAAGGTAGATGAGTTTACGAATAAAATATAACTAAATAAATATTTCTTTAAAATATACATTTTTTGTAAGGATGGTAATTGGTTATACATTTTCCAAATTCTTTAGCCAGAAGTGCATTCTTACTTGATCAATACAAATATCGTGTATTATCGTCCAACCTTGGTTTTAGTGCACATTGAATTTATTTAATCGGTTGTATTTAAAAATTGGTAACTTAATATCAGTTGTATGTCCCAAAGTTAAAGTTTTCAATGGTGATGCAAACATCTCAAAAAAGACAAAAAAATTAGTGGTTGAATACAAAGTTGTATTAGTGGAAAGTCACAAAAATGAGAAGTAATTAAATTGTCCTGTAAATAATTAAAATATAGCATTTAATATTTCTATTTATTCTGAATGTTAATTGCTATTATTACACTGTATACAATTGAGCATAAAAAAGCAACAAGTACTCCTAAATTAATAAAAAACTAAAAATATACAAATAAACATTAATTAGAATTAAATATAGAGTAATCACGTTTTCTTTTTGTTGATTTTTAACGTGCAATTTATAATGTAAATGATTCTTTGATTAATTTCTTAACTTATTTAATTATTAACATTATTCTCTCAAACTTTGTAATTCAGCTTTTTTTCCTTTAAAGAAAGATGCTTGTTCTATATTTTTTTAAACACGTATATCATGAATGAAATATTTGTACTATTACATCATAAATTTAATTTTGACATTATTCACACATTAACTTTATTTTTAAGAAGAATAAATAGATCATGTTTTATAATAATAATAATTTTACAACCCATAAAGTTTTCATTGCAATTTAGAAAGCTATGACATGTATTTTTCTTTGGAATAATAAAACTGTTTTATAAACCATGTTCACTATTATAAAAATATATCATAGATAATGAGATATGAATGTATGACAACAAAATTTAAATATTCAATTTTCAAAATGTTCAATGCGTATAGAAACAAGATGAATTCTTATAGTTTTTGTATGACTATATAATTCCACGTAGGTTTCATAAAAAGAACTTCTATAATATCCAAATCGTATGAGTTTATATGAATACGTGTCATGTATAAATCCACGTGGGTAAATCTCAATAAAGTGTTTTCATATTAACATTTATATAACTAGATGGCCTGATCGGTACAGTTTGGGAATTTCATCAAAGATGCTTGTGTTTAAATTTCAAAATAACAAAATAAGTTTATTGCATTTCCATATAACAGTTACATGAATCAATGCATAATTTATTATGATACATTATGTTTTTGAAAGAAACTACTGAAGTCATATATATGATATGTATTGTTACAGAAATTGCATAAAATCTATTCATCTTTTTATATAAATCTATATAAAAATAGCTTAAATTTATATGCATTTAATCCATATAATTATATAAAATGAATACATATAACTGTTTATTCGATTCATTAAATATATCGGTGTAGTTTTCTATATTAAATGTATACAGCTATCCCATAAAAATGTATTTTATTTCTTTAAAAAATGGATATGGATCCATATAATCAATACACATGAGCACCGTTTATCTTTTTCTACCATTATTAAATATATATATACATACATCATTTGAACGATGTTTTCTATTTTCTACTTTATGCTACTATAAACTATGCAGGTTTCAATATAACTGATAACTTGTATTTTGGCATTCAATTAAAATTGGAAAGTAAAAATAATTTTAATCAATTAAACAAAATATTCAATATTAAAGACTCGATTGCCTTTCCATTTCAATTGAAATAAACTATTAATAAAGTTGAGACTCATCTAATTTTAAATGCGAGAGAGTAGAAAATAGACAAATAATAAATTAGAATTAATTGCAAAAATCGTTTTTATAACAATTAATCCTCTAATATTCATATCTTATTTATCTGATATCTCATCACACTCGCGTTGAGAAAATAGAATTATTTATTTAAATGTATTATTATATTAACACTACGACGTTAATAAAAATGTATTACATGTTTACTTTCAAGTTTATATGTTATGTATGTATTCGTGTATGTATACATAAGAGTGATTTTTCACTCTTTAAAATAGAGAAAGAAAAACATCTAAGACAAATATTTTCTCAGTAAAAAGAACACTCATGCTGATATGAAAAATAACTTATATAAATATAATTTGGAAAATTAATTTTATTCATTTAATATTATTTTAAAAACGCGTATCAATTACCAAATTAACGTATTTTTAATTAATATTTCATTTAATTTTATTCTTCTATTGGTATTGCATTGTTACAATTTGAATTCAAAAATGCAGTTATTCAACAAATTAGATTTCAGTCAGAGAATTTACAAATACTGTCACTCTTCTGAGTTACATAATTTAGTTGTTGAACAGAAATGTCATTGTCAAATGCCACCCAAAAGAGACATTATTAGTTATAGTTACGTTATTCAAAGTTTGATTACTTTAAACTTTAAAATTGTCTGATAATATGTTATTTCTAGTCAATCTAAAATGGTTTTCTCAGTGCTTTGTCCTATAACTTATGTTCTTTTCAAACAGAGAAAATATTACTAACACTTTTGTTAAACATTTCAAGCAGTTTAGAAAAATTCAAATATTTATACAAATACAGTCAAACCTGTTTTTGTGCGGTGGATATAATTCATCCATACTCATTTTTTAATTTTATAGATAAATAAATATTGACTTAATGTGTTATCTTGTACTCAATATATTATACATTTCTTAGAAACTGGTATAAAAGTAAATAGCATTCATTTGAATTTGACTAAAACAATTGATTCAGTTGATCATAATATTCGAGCAGAGAAGTTTAAAGGTTTCGATCATGTTGATTCCTTGTCCTTACTGGGCTGATTTAATAGGTAGTCCTTCTTCAAGGTTCAATATGTCAGATATAGTAATATTGTTTCAAACAAGATAAATTTTCTGGTATTCTGCAAGAATCATGTCTATTACTATTCGGTATATGCATTGATAATTATAGCTTGGGAAATGTGAAATTCTTAATGATACGAATAAAATATACATACAATGATCCTTCAAAACTGTTTGTTTGATTTGTGTTTGGCACGATATTAGTATTTAATTATTCTTCCTACACATTGAGGGTATGGTATGCTACATGTTATTGGTTAGACAGACATTGACTTATGGTTCATTAATTTGGTTGCTTTATAATCAATATTAAAAAGCAACATTAAAATCAGTACAACACAATTTTTTCAGAAGTTTGTTTGCTTGTTTGTTTTCTTTTTGTTAATCTACCAGATTTATTTGAAATTTATGTTTTAACTTTGCCCGAACCTTATAAACTGCCCTAAGCTTCTAAATGATATGTATCTCAGAATTCATATTAGATTTTCAAACCGAAATATCATTTAATATTAAAACCTATAGATCAAATACTGCGTAATTGATGTAATTTAGATATATTTAATAGAGAATGTACATTTTAAGTTGTTATATTAAAAATATAAGTTAAACGTGACAAATTGCAGCTCGTTTTTGAAATAGACTAATCTAGTAATCAATGCATTAAGCATCTTTTTAACATATTTTAAAGTACTGCTGCAACGGTGTTCAGGACTTTTTTTTATAAATCTATATAAATTGAGTAGAGTTCGATTCTAATAATAAAAATATATGATTTGTAAGATTTTGTTCACTTTGAAATGTACAGATTATCACTAATTTACCATTTATTCTAAATAACAATATGTTTGATAAAAAGGAGTGCAAATGAGACTCTGGTTATTAAAATTGTGTAATTTGTTATATTTAGTAGTATTTCGATAAGAAATTTTATGTTTCACTTTAATGTATTACATATAATTCATCAAAGCGTAATTCTGTTTTTAAAGGGACATTTTTGTCTATAAAACATTATTTTTTTATGAAGGTATTATATCATTAAGAGGAAGTATCAAGTCTGCAGTACCGGAGTTAGTTTAATTCAAATAAGGGGGGTTGACACGGCATACATCGACTTGAAGCGCTGCTTATCCTATTGCACAGAAATCCGCAAATTTATCGGATTACTACCAGCGCACGGCGGAGCAAACAGTAATTAAAATATATTTGAAATTGTGGATTCTCTATTTGAAAAATTTTAATTATTAAATGCTCGTGTGTACAGTTAATGTGTTTATCAGTCTAGTAACTAAATTTTTTTGTTGGTCCAGTGTTTTTTTTGTATTTATGCTAGTTACATTATCATTATTAATGTTTCTATAAATGTTTTTTATTCTTCGTTTGGTATATTTTTATATCATATTTAGGGTAATTGTTATTCATCAAAATTGTTTCTTCTATTTTAACATTATGTTTCTGGTAACTTTTAATACAATTTTGTTTGAACTGTAGAAGTTCTAGTTTGAAACTGTGGGGGATACACGAAAGTCTGATCTCACAAGTGGACTGAACTAACCCTTGAAATTATATCAGTTTATCTGGGACGTGTGAACTGACGAACGTATAGGTCTAGACGACAACCTGTTGAATTCTCAAACAATCAAATTTATGGTTTTCTTTGGCAATCGATTTCAAGAATATTAGGATTTAAAGTGTTTGATAAAAATGGCGTATTCGTTCGACTAATCATTTTATCAATTTCATTAGAGCAAGGCTCATTTGGTAATATTTTGCTTTTATGATTTAAATTATATATAATTTGCAAACATCCAATTAATGTATTATTATCCAAAGTGTAGATTGCAAAAAACAAATTAAATTAATTGAATTAATGCAATTTCTGTGTAAAATTTGAATTTAATTTTTCAGATATTTTTTATATAGTACCTGATAACAAATATGAATATACTTTAGAAACTTTGAATTATTACAACAATGAATTACAGTTTACTGTTGAGAAACAAGAACATAATATTATACATTTTTTAAATATATCTGTCATTAATTATACTAACAAAATTTATCACCAATTGGTACCAAGAATCTACATATTCAGGAAGAATTCTTAATTTTCTTTCACAACAAAAAGAGCAATGGTACACAACTTGGTAGATAAAGCTATTAATTTGTCACAAGTAAAATTTCAAAAAAAAAAAACATAACACTTGTAAAAGAAATTTTAACAAATAATAATTATCTTGAAAATTTTATTTTAAAATATATTAAACAAAGAATTAAACAAATAAATAGAAATATCATTAAAAATAATACTACCATGGAAAGAAATAAATTTGACATGGACACCAATAATTTTGATACAACCAAATACAATACAATAGTACCATATTTTCATAATTTTAATAATTCTCTCACTAACTTGTTCAAATCTTACAATAAAAATGTAATAAATAAAACAGTTTATAAATTTGATGATTTTATTAAAAAAAGAAAATAAACAAAATGTCATTTATCAGATTAATTGCAGAGATTGTAAAAAATGTTATTTTGGACAAACAAATACACACTTAATTACAAGAATTAAAGAACATAAAACTAAGATTAACACTAGAACGGCCGGATTTCGGGTATACCTAAAACGACCAACGCCGTCATTTTGACGGCTCAACTGTTTTTCAGCAATTTTCATACTGTAAAGTTTTTTATGCAAAATTAGCATCATACATTTATTTTTTAAATGATTATTTACATATTAACATTTTAACAATTTTATGTATTATAAATTTATAGCTTTATATAAATAA
>JABFOX010003751.1:0-10056 GCA_022817665.1 Axea sp. ZL-2020
AAGGCGGTTTGGTTTGTGTTGCGAGGGGTAAATACAGTCAAATAATGAATAATTTGTTCGCTTTTGAATGTTAACCTAAAATTTTACCTAATTAATGTTCTTTTCAAAGTTAATTACAAAACCCGGTGACAAAAACAAAAAAATGGCAGTTTACTTCATGGGGCATCAATACCGGAATAAGAATGCCACATTTTTATCAATTGGGTTAAAACTTAAAATTTGCAAAAAACCATTAAAAAAATTTTTTATGACCTCAGGTTTATACAAAATTGAATCTGACTTATCGAGTTTTCATTTGTTATGATAAAATGAAAACATTTATCAAGTACTGATTCACTCGTCGAATGAAAAACTTTTTCCAAGAATCGATGAACTCTCTTTCCAATGTAATTAAAAACCATCGAATGTAAAGTATAAAAAAATGTTTCTCTTAATTACAGTTCCAGTTTGTCAACTCGTTTCTATCGCTATTCTACATCGCGTTTTATATACAAGATCAGGGGAGACTGAAAGAGGTAATTTGGATTCAAAACAGGCATTGACACGAGGACGTCTTTAATTATTAGATGAATTATTTCTTAAATTATATCTTAAATTGCAAAATTGCAAAATTGCTTTCAGCAATTGGCCGCTCTTTTGATCGCTCGCCAAGTTATTGGGAATTTGAAAGAATCTGCTGTACCGTACATAATCGAACAGTTGAAACTAGCACGAATGAGCTTCGAGATGTTTGGCGCTTTGAGTCCCAGTGAGGCTAGATCTGCATCGGAGGACATTAGTGAAGCAGCAAATAAAGACAAAGAGGAAGAAAAAGACGACAAAAACGAAAAGGAAAAAGGGAAACAGCCAAGGAACGTCAGCCAAGCCGAAGTCGAAAGTTCCCTCTACAGAGTAGGACACCCTACTAATTCTCTACTTAGTGACATTGCTTTCAAGGTTTGGTCTAGATTTAGCCGATTTTTTATTTGGAAAGTTTGCAGTGCAATTTTCATTACGCATAAAAAAAATTTTTTTGACAAGATAATTCTTATTTAAAACATTTCGTCAGAAAGGTTTCAGTTAAAGGTGAGATTGAAAATCGCGATCTTCTTCTAATTCCTGGTATCATCTACTGATTAAAAATTCCTTATTACGAAAGAATTGGTAATTGTGGAGAATTCACCCCCCCCCAACATAGGGTTTTTTATATAAAATCGATGCGTTTTATAACGCTGATTAAAAAATGTTTACTGATGTATGTGAAGAAAATGAAGCGTTCTCGAGATATTCGAGATTATTGGTCCAGCATATGCAGCATCCATGAAACGCTTGAAAACATGCAATTATTATACATGATATCGATGCAGTTTTTTACAGAGATTACAAATCTGAAAGGTTTTCTTTAAAATCTTTAACCGTTTTGAAAATATTCACGATTTTCCGTATTTTCTAAACCACAGCTCCTAGGCAGGCCGTGTTATGGCAAAGATCTTTTACTTCGAGTTTTGTTAGTTTTTATACAATAAAACTAACAAAACTAATAAAGCTCGTGGTAAAAGATCTTTTCCGTTACACGGGCTCCCTATGAGCAGTGGTATAGAAAATATGGAAAATCGTGAATATTTTGAAAACGGTTAGATATTTGAAAGAAAATCTTTCAGATTTGTAATCACCGTAAAAAACTGCATCGATTTCATGTATAATAATCCCGTTCTCAAGCGTTTGATGGATGTTGCATATTCTGGACCAAAAATCTCGAATATCTCGAGAACGCTTCATTTTCTTCACATACATCAGTAAACATTTCTTAATCAGCGTTAAGAAACGCATCGATTTCATGTATTTAGAAGGGAGCTTAGCGGGGGGCGTGAATTCTCCACAATTACCGAAGAATTTAGAAAAAGTCTAGTTGCATATCATTTTAGATTCCTTTCGACATTTTTTAAATAATCGCTTTCTGGAAGTTTGGTGAAAAATTAACATTTAATTACGTTTATTTTATTTTGAAAAATATGTTCATAATTCAATAAGATAATCTTTGTTTTGCTGGCAAGGTATCCCTAGTGATAAAATTATTGTTACCATTTGACATGTTGTTAGGTTTAACCTTAGAGGGTTAAACTGTTATTTCACTTAAAATGCTTCTTTTACGTAGGTCAACTACAAATCGTTTTACCGGATGAGATTTGCATGATTGAATGAACAGATCGATCATAATTATATAAGTTTTGAAATAACGAGTTTTACGTATAAAACGATAGTTTAAAACATACATTCAAAGTAATCACATCATTAATAAATCATAAAAATAACCACTTCTCATTGAACGAAACATTAGTTCGAAGAATTATTGGAATGTTTTTTTATTGCACGTTTACCAGTCGCACTAATACAGTAATACACATCCTTCATATAATCAATAATCGAATCGCAGAAATTTTTACATTCGAACAAACTGCAAAAAATTGGAGATATATGTTAAACATAAATAACGCAAATTTGTATAATAATTTAATTTTTGTTGTTCGCATGCCTAGCGAGTTTAAAAATTTCTGATATTTTTTAAAAACAAGAACAATGATTATTAAATTTATATAAAGAAGCAAAATTTATCTTTCCAGTATGATGGTGCGTTTTCAGAACATCTGGAACTTCTGTCCCAACTTGGTTATGTGTGCCTCTTCTCATCAGCATTTCCTTTAGCAGCCTTAGCAGCTTTGTTAGGCAATCTTTTAGAATTACGCGGAGATGCTTTTAAACTTTGCTTCGTTTTACAACGACCTTTTGGAAGAAGAGTTTCAAGTATTGGAACTTGGCAGGTAACAATTTACAAATAAATATATGTAATAAATGATTTAAATACTTTAAATACTCTATATTAATTTCTCTGTAGTATTTATAATTAATATATATTTACATTTTATATTTTTAAAATTATTACTAATCGTCGAATTTGTTAACTTTACATAACAAATTTCAAATGACAGTTAATTAAATCCTACTTTACTCTAATGACTAAAGAGGTAAAAATAAATTAGTTCAATAGATAAGAACTTGGACTATATCATATCAGTATGCACAGTCGTCTATATTATGAAAGGACGATTAATACTCAAAAATCATTTATTCTAGAATGCAATGGAGGCGATGGCATTGGTAGCCATTGGAGTTAACTGTGCACTAATAGGTCTAAGTGGTCAAGTTCAACGAATGTTTCCAGAGATGTCAGCTACACAGACGATTTTGCTAATAGTCGTCTTAGAACACATTATGTTAGCGATTCGCTTTATCATAATTTGTGCGATACCAGACGTTCCAAACTGGGTTGCCACAGAAATGGCAAAAGTAGAATTTCTCAGGCGAGAAGCTGCAAGGAAACTTTCTTCTACCCCTTCACCAGAACAGCAACCTCCAACTGTCATAGGTATAGTAATTTTGTAATTCCTAGCTGGCCTAGTCTTTCCTCATCCGCAATTAGATCACATTACGATCACAAACAATCTATATCTCATTATGCAAAGCCTCTGAAAGAATATTCAATATTAGAACGCTTCCAGGGCTTCGTGTAAAGCCAACATAGGTATAATGTTATCTAACGATTAAATATCCAGTAGTCTTCTATTTGTGGAGACGGGAATGAGAGTATTTAGTCGACATTCTGTTCTTAGGGAGGTTTGAAGTGAGTCCGGCCGGGGATGAGTGCGAAGATGATTTTGCGGTCGAATCTGAGCGGATGGATATGCAAGTGATGCCAAATACTTCTGAAACACCCTCGTTGTCTTCCATAATCTATACTCCGAGTTATCCACCGACACCAAGTGCCGCAGGCATTCCAAGAATTGCTGAAACACCGCCACCTCAAACCCCCGGAAGTACTGGAAGTTGCAGCGAAGCCAGCAGCCCGTTTCTGACAGAACATAATTTGGATAATACTAGAGATATACATCAGTTACCCAGATGTTCTATTCCTGGTGGAGAAAGAGGTGGATATAATTGATAGACTTCTTATTTAATAGGTGGCATTTGGATTATTGAGTTATATGATAATATTTTCCTCAGGGAGACGTTCCAGAGAGTGGCTGACGAGTGAGAAAGATTCATCAGGGAGCGGTGATCTCAGTCATCACTTGACGATTGGTCCCCACGGTGGAGTTGACTGGGTTCGAAGGTTGGGTCTTGAACACGGTGGACGAAAATCTAGTGATTCTGAAATAAGTGGACCTATTTCTGGTGGTATAGCAAGTGGAGAAGAACTGGCGTTGCACCGATCAACCGATTGCATAGTTTCTAAAGATTTAGCTTCATCTTCTGATAGCGATCTTTTACGGTAATTATTAATAAATTAATATCACTATCTGAATTTAAAAATTTTGTTTTTTTCTCTTATTATTATCTCAATTGCTTGTAATAATGTTATCATAAAATAGCGTTGATATTGAAATTTAAATTAAAAATGTATCAAATAACATGATTATAATGAGTTAAAATATTTCTTTCTTTATTTACTTATAGCCTTCTTTTATTAAAGAACAAATAAACAAAACCAAATTTATTTAATCAATTTAAATTTATTTTTGTGCTTATTATCTCCAATGAAAAGAATGTTTAAACTTTCAAACATTCATTGCGTGATTTAAAAAATATATTTCAGTAAGTATATTTGATAAATAAATTTACACATACATTTAAATACTATTATTTTAGTTAAGTGTTCTTCAAAAAGAACAATTTTCATTTTTATACATTAATCAAATGAATTTGTATTATTTAAAAGAATTTTTTATCGTCAAAATATATCTGTAACCCTAAAGTAACTTGTATTCACTAAAAGGATTCCTTTTAGTGAATAAAAAAAGAAAGTGATAAAAAATTCTGCAAAATAACAAACATATACGTTTTGACCATTTTTTTGAAAGACGCATAAAAATATTAGAAATGTTACTTTACAAGACTTTTCAAACATATATTTTTGAATATAAAATTATGATTTTAATAAAATCCAAACCATCTTTTTTTATAAAACTAAAACAAAATTGGGATGTTTGATACTTTCTGGGAAATATAATTAAAATCAATTATGAACAATATATTTTTTAATTTTAATTTTGAAATTCAGTATCTTAAAAATATCCGCATATCTAATTTGTTTTAGAACTTTTCACATAAAATTGGTGAATTGGAGTTTTTCAGAATTGTTCGTTAAGGTACTCACAACTTTTCTTATATTTAATATTTTTTTAAATTTATATGGAATTTTGTAGAAGTTTTTTACTATTGAATTTAGTTTGTTTAAAGAATAATCGTTTGATAGCAAACAATTAAAAAGAATATTTATGCAGTTCTGATGACCTTTTTAATTATAAACTGCATTTCTAAACAAAAAAGATAAAAATATTCAGAATATTTTAATATACGAATATAAACGTAGTCTAAAAAGTATTTTTTTAAATATGTTTTAATGTGTTTTAATATGTTTTATAATATTCGAGAAGTATTAATGCATTGTCATTTTAAAATCATTTTTGTAGAATAACCATTTAAAAAATTACATTTGCGTAAAAGTAATAGAATTTTTTGTAGATTATAAATCTATCTACATCAAGTAGAAAACTGGCTGTAAAATATTTTAAGCATCCACGAGAACTGCTTAAAACATTAATTTTAACAAATTTTCATATTTGTAAAAGAAAACTTATAATATTATACTTATAAATTCATGACACTCCTACATAAACAAAGCGTTTTCAAATCGTTTCTGAAACATTTTGCGTACTGTTTTGAGAATGCTTGACATATTCTTAAAAAGTTTATCACAACACCATGATGTCTACTTACACGATTAGTATATAAACCTTGTTTCTAATATTTATCAGTTTTACCGTTAATGTATTTATTTAATAATAGTATATAAAGTTTAAACAATAAAATAATGAAAAAATGTATTAGATATCCAATCAAATAGATCATTTTGATTTTAATTTTAGAAATAAACAAACTTATGTTTAAAAATTTATTATTCAATGAATTAATATTTTACTAGTATTTACATTTAATTTATTTATTAAGAAAAAATACTCGTAGAAAAGAAACCTTTTCTTCAAGAGTGACGTCTAGTTAAGTATGCGTGTTACTCATTTTGATAAAAACAACCAAAGTGGTGTTGTGTAACTGTTAATCTTGTACGTCCTGTGTGAGCTGTCAAGTTCGTAAGGCAGCTTTTGGAACAGACATTTGAAACAAATACTACACCGTTTGGGGAGAGCGAAGGGTAACGTTAAAATCTCAAATCAAAACTTCTATTTTTTGATTATTGATTTAGATTCCATGTTACAAAACATATTAAATATATTATTACAATATTTTTTCTGAATTATACCATAATTGAGAGTTAAAATAGTTTAATGTTACCTCTATATTACTGTCTTTTATATATATTAGATATTAATTATTGTTTTTTTTTTCTACTAGTCAAGCATTATTTAAAATTTACAGATAAACTCGTCTTGAATATCAATTAAAATCAAACCGTAATAATCGGTTATTATACCAGTTCAACTTTCAATTTGTTGAATATGATTATTAATTTACACTTCACTAAAGTTAAACTTCAAAATACTTATAGTCCAAAACAGACACAACACTGTATATAATTTAAATAATTAATAACAAGTATGAATATTTAAAGGTCATTACTTTAAAAAATTATATATGTCTATTTTACCATTCTCATTAGCTAAGTGGTGAAGATACTGCAATTATATATATATTTATTTTATTTATTTATTATTCATTAGATCAGTAACAATATTAAGAAAAAATTTATTACATTTTTATAGCCTATATAAAATTGTATGTAATAAATTTATGTATAATAATTATTATTTTTTTAAAATATTGTAAGAAACGTGCAAGTCTTGATAAATTTATAAATCCATATTTGTCTTCACCAGCTAGAATACGTATGTCTTTAATGAATTAATCGTTATATACACGAGCCACTCTAATTTAATCAAAATACAAAAAAGCTGCAATAAAGAAACAATTCTTTGAAATTTAAAGTATCAATTTAAAACGTAAAAAACTATATTTAAACTTTCTACACCAGAAATTATTTAAAAACGTATTATTTATATTTCATTTTTTTGTTGATTGAAGTAGTAGTAGTCTTCAATGAAATTTTAAATAAATTTTGTTCGACCAAAAATATATGCATATATATCGGTTTCACACAATTACTTAAAACCTACTTATAAATCAGATATTTCTTGAAAAATTATTTTATTTATTTTATTCTTTCTGTATTTTTTTGATGTGTGTCACAAATAATTTGTAGAATTTTCTCCATGTATAACTAAAACATTATCATTATTATAAAAAGTACTATAATTAAGTTCTTGAAAAAAAATTGTAGCCACTGCAACTATACAAATCACTTTATTTTGATTATAGTATGTTTATTTCTTTAATAACTTGTCTATAGTTGTACTTAAATGAAACATATCCATATATGTAAAAAGTATGCATATAAAATGGACAGTCTCATAAATATTATTAATATAATGATACTATTGTGATTTATTTAGCACTTTCTTAATACAGTAACTGTTATTTCTTCCATATTAATAATATTTTATAGCTGCGATAAATATACCGTACAAGATTGTTAGATACCTATTTGTAAACTAGGCCACGTTTTAGAGTTTATACGTAGCTACACAGTCCATCAATTTTTCTCATTGTAAATATACATTTAAAATATTGGTTTAAATTTAAGATATGCCAGAAAATTTATCAGAAATATTCCAAAAATATTTTAAATTATTAAGAAGTATATAGTTCTATGAAAATTGTACATATGGCAATGTTATGTTGAACTTATGCAAAATATTGTATTAACTTTAGGCTTTGTATTTATTTACTAATGTGCACAAATCTAGTATTTCTTCTTATCCACTAAATAAATTTTCTATATTTATACCATTTATAATTTCAAAAACAATTTTCATCTTACTATCTCCTTTACTGCTTTCGATAAAAAAAGAGAAGAGATAAAGCCGTCATTAAATTTGCTTATATATGAACTTAAAAATAAAGTTATTAAGTATAGTTTAAAACTAAATGAATAAAAATTGTTTATATAGATCAATACCAGCATGGTCACCAAGTCCTAAAAACCAAAAATTTCGCTTCTCCCCCGAGAAGGATAAAAGTCGTGAAAAGATGGAGAAACAGCAGCAATCACAAAAGGAACACAAAAGCCAAGAAACGAATCGAGCATCATATTTCGGAGAGAAAAGTAGCAAAGAGCCTGCTTCTAATCTCTCGGACTCCAGTCGAACAACGAGTAGTCAAGAAGAAGAGAAGCCATCTAAGGAAGATCGCGAAGCGAAGAAAACCCGAGTGAAGCAAAGTTTGATGAAACGAGCACGGTCAGTAGCTATTTTCTCCTTGAAGCTAAAAGAGAGACGCGCTCGTGAAGCTGAAATCAAAGCGAAAGAGGCCGAGCGAGAACGTCAGTGGCAGCAACCACAATCCTGTGTAGGCGGAGAACTTTCATGTATCCCAATAGAACAGCTTATTTCGGTGGAAGATATTGCAGCAATGGAAATGCGGGGCAGAACGAATCACTAATTGCTAATTACTTTGCAAGGTAGACATACACGTAATTTCTCTGGAGAAATTAATTTTGCAAATCAAAAGTCTGAAAAGTTTACATATCCCTCAACAATAAGTCTCCGATCTGACTAAGAAAAACACATTTTTTTGTAGAAATTCGACTTTATTCATCAGACTTTATTGATCAACATACTCATCTTCAAAAGTGATACATTCATTTCAACGGTCCTCTAACTTTTGGGTGCCTTTTTTGTAGAATGATTTGCCTATGCTTTTAAAATAGGCCTTAGTTTCGGGAATAACTTATTCATTTGAGTCAAATTTATTTCTCTGGAGCATCTTTTTAAAGTCTGCAAAAATCCTCAATAGTCGCTTAGGGTCAAATCTGGTGAGTACAGAGGATGGGAAAGTATTTCGCAGTATCATTCATTCAATTTAACTAATCTATTTCATCAACTTGTGACACGAGGTTTTAATGATGAAACACTTTTTTCTTTTCATATAAGACTGTTTTTTCTTAATTTTTATACTCAATCGATCCAATAATGTCATGTAATATTAATAGTTTTATCTTTCTCAAGATAGTCGACGAATAAAACATCATACACGTCTCAAAATACAGATGCTATAATCTTGCCAGCTAACTTTTGAATTTTGGGGATCGTCTTAGGCAAATTTCATTGGCTGCTGTCCACTCAGCTGACGATTTTTTTGATTTATATATGCAATACTGGATCCATATTTTATACATTGTCACGTGCCGATGAAAGAAATCCTATTTATTGCACTTGAACAGCTCCAGACAGCGCGCTCTGGAATCATTGACGCGTTGCTGTTTTTGGTTCGGTGTAAGTAAACACGTCATTCACTTCGAAAACTACTTACGTATGCTCAAATTTTAGTGTAAAATTGTTAAAACACTGTGTTTCGAACAACCGTATTAAAATTCGACATACCAGACAGCAATAGTTCATTTCACTGGTACAACAGAATTATAACACTTATTAAGAAGTCACTTCTTCAACAGTATTTTCCCCATCAAAAACAATGTTAAATTAACACAAGAAATTCGTTTTTAACAATTGTTTTAAAAATGACAAAACTGGCATCACTAAAGCCACACTGCAACTTGTATTCAAATTAACAGAATGTTATGAAGTGTTGAGTCGTCACGTTTAAAGTTTGATACAAATCATATAATACCTATATTGCCATATATGTATTAGACCGGAGACTTCTAAATAACTTGTTAAAAATTTTTTAAAAAAGTATGTAATCCTAAATTTCTGATAAGAGGAATCTCTTCAGACTTTTTCAACTATAATTTATTCCATAGTTGCACAGATTATTGTAACTTTAATAACATTTCAGCTGCAAATCCATGCACCAGTGATAATTAGCGTTCTTGAGTGACCTTAATACATCTACGATTGTTCACGCATCATCTTGGACGAAACGTAA
>JABFOX010003752.1:0-10054 GCA_022817665.1 Axea sp. ZL-2020
AAAGATTAAAAACATACTACAAATTGCCAGGTGAAAATAGCAGACTTTTCTTTTTCCTATGATTTCACAATAATTATTAATAAAGTAATTTTTACGTGTTATAATGAAATCAGTTTTCATATTATTAATTGAAAATATTTTAAACACGCTCATTTTCTTTTACATGATTTGATAATTTGATACGATATATTTTACGTAGCGAGTCTGCATATTTTTATGTCGCAAAAGACAGAGCGCAAACTACGTGTGACGAAGACAGTGTCGTCTGGTGAATAAGTGTGCCTCTTTAAGCATGTGTGCAGAGTTTTACTCCTATTCATTTGTTGGGTTTCATTCGTATGCGTGTATATCCGTGTATGAAACGTCACGACCCTTTTTAATTATGAGCGACCTTCGACGACACTCATAGACGCACTCAATGGTCGGTTGCGTCGCGCGTGCTGTCAGAATGACAGTATAGCTCAGGAATTTAGATCAACGTTCGATGTTAATTTTTAGATTTACGTAATTGACCAAAGAACAGGAATAAGAAAAATAGTATTAGTTTATTTTATAACAGTTACTGACGGAACTAAAAACATATTGACACAAACAAATTTAAATCATCAGATTAAATGATCTCGTTGAAATAATAACGGATACTTTTTTCGCGTAATAAATTGATTTTTTTTTATTGTAATCTGTTTACCCGTTTTTACTTATTAATTTATAATACATATTTTCCATTTATGGATTTGTAATTTAATTATACAATTATACATTATACATTAATTAAAAATAATATATTAAACTATAAGAAGTGTTAATTAGTTTACAAAGCGCAAGTTCATAATTTTTTATCCTTAACAACGATCGATATTCGATAAAAATTTTCCCTGTACACAGAAAATATTTCCTTTCATTTTCAGGAGATGTACTATTTTTACTTTTGTTTAATTTTGTTCTTTTTTTCGTATGAAAACAATCAGACGCGAATATCCTATTTTTGCTACATTAATACAGGATTAAAATTTAGACTAAATTTCATTTTATCAATCCCATTTCACTGTTGATATTTTAAAAATCTAAAGTGTACTATAAAAACTTAATTACGCAATTTTATAGTTATTTCTGTATTTTTGTATTTAGCATAGTTTTGGCAGTATATTAAATATGATTATTAATTGATTAAGATGAAAAGAAGATATTCATAGTCGCATTACATTTTGCTCATACGAATAGAACCGGAAGATTGTTAATGTGTTATGTATAAATGTGTGTGCTATCGGCATAAGCATTAGCCAACGTGCATCACGGGACCCGTTAATCAATTAAATTTTATAAATCATGCTGAATCTAAAAAGGGCCAATTTTTCGAATATTTCATCAAGAGTAACAATATTAACGTACGTGTATAGTTTACGTGTGTATACGAATTTGTGCAATTAAATATGCGATTCTTATGCATTATTACTAAAATGTTTACAGTTTATACTGAAACAAAAAATACATATACATTAACAGACAACAATTTTAAAAATGTATGTCACATTTTAAATGAAAAGTTCACAATAAAATTGTGTGTAGCCAATTACATTTTGATCAAAAATACGCATAAGTGAACAGTGTAGCATAACGATAATTAAACTGCACATGGAGATAGCTGAACAAAGCACGCACGTAGCTAGTTAGGCATGCAAATAATTTGACTAACCGCGACAATGATTATTATTGTTATTACACATTATCCATTCTGACAAAGAAGTAAACTGTACATTTCTTGGTAATCATGATAAATTCTAATTACTTCAATATTTTTTAAGACATAGTATTAGACAATTGCAAAATGAATATAATGATTATATTTCTTATATTATATATTCTTATATTATACTGTAAAGATTTAATTTAGATCTGTGATTGGATCTAATATTAGATCTGTGATACAAGATTAAAACTTTGGTCTTATATTAGATCTCACCTCTAATCCATGTTCAAATATTAATATCATTAATGTTTAAAACTAATGCTATATTTGTCAATACATTCAACGTCAGATCTAAAATTAAATTTAAAATTAGACATAGTTTAAGATATAATATTATATCAAACATCATTATTCAAATATTACCACTTATGAATTTTATTTAAAAGAAGTTCACCTGTTTCAAGTTTGTTTTTCATTCAACATTTGCGAGAAATGCTACCCTAAAATCCAACATCAGGTTTGACATTTCATCAGATATAAGATCTAATATTAGATAGTATGTTAGGTCTAAGTTTCAATTTCGTAACACAGATTCAGTGTTGGATTTTTCATTAGATGTAATATCTGAGATGACAAATTTTTTGCTCTGTAGGGGTATAACGTAGCTCTATTTTTACTTATATTTATCATTGAATCTGTCATATTTTAAATTTATTTCGTTTGTGCATAAAACTATAATTTTTTATCACATTGTTGAATATAAATTTCAGAAAGATTTAAAATAATTGCAAATAATAAATCTTATGTTGGAGTAAACATAAAATATAAAAATAACATTTATTTAAAGCAGACATCCAAGTTGAAACAGTCAGGTATGCACGTTAAGACAATAGGTGCATTCAAATAAAAGTTTTAACTTCAAAACTTACATCACTGAAGGTATAAAAAGACTTGTATTCATTTTGTTTTCTTCGTGATTTAAGTAATTAATTATTTCAGTTTAGGAATAGATACATATATTATTTTAGTGTATCTGCTTTTATAACAAAGGGTAATTTTCTATATTAAAAAGTATAAATTAAGTTTTTGTGACATTTTTATGAATTATAGTACAAACAGTTTCATTTTCAAATTAAATCATATTATCACTATTTATATTATATATATTCATAGAATTATATTATTCTTTTTAATATTATTATAGTACGATTTTAATGATCATACAATGGATGTATCAAAATCATATTTGTAGTTTTTAAGTTTTACAAATTGAAACTTATTAATTGAAAATATTATTAAATCCATTGAGCATTAATGATAAGGTTATTTCTGAAAGATTAAGGATTATTGAAATTAAAATAATTTATTCCTCTCAATTTTCTAATGCACATTAAAACTATTCAAGTAAATTTCGTTAAATTACATATAAATGGACGAAATTGTATATTCTTTATTGCAACACGAAGGGATGGATATTAACTTATTCACAATATTTTTATTATTTATGAAATATGACAATTTGACTCTACTTTGAAGTTTGCATAAAAGTTCTGGTTGCACTTTCAGCAAGTATATTTGAAAACTTTGTTACGTACTTTAGCATTTATCCTTTAAATATCGTGTAAAAATATCGTTTTCATTTTGCAAGAAAACCATTTCATCCGTCAAATCTTTATTTCATATTACGATACTTTTATACACTTTTTTTAAAGTACTTCTCTATAATTTTTCTCTTACTTTATACGAACTTAATTTTCTTACTTTCGTATTTATACTCACTAAAAATTATTACTTAGCATTACTTACATAAATGACCAAACTTTGCAATTTATATTTTCGTAATAATATAGAAAAGTTCAGTTACATAATTTTTTGCACTATTGTTACAAATACTTTGAATTATATATTTGCGTCATGAATATAATTCCTCATGAATTTCCATTTATTATTCTTGTTTAATTTGTTACTCCGTCTAATTATTTTCTATATCGACGCACTTAAAACCATAGGTATCTATATAAGTATATACTTCTTCCTTTACTCTCTCTTTCATTTACTTCTGTTTGGTTATAGATGTCAGTGTCTACTTATCTCGATAATAACGAAATATTTTTGTCATTATTTCTTTAATTTAGTTTAAAATAATTCTCATTAATTTTAATATTAATGTATAAAAAATATTAAGAAATTCATTATTTATAATCGATAACTTAATTAACTCTTTTGTATGTATAATTATGACACCATGCAAGAGCTTTAATTATAAGGTATTATTATAAATATATTTAAAACCTTCTTAATCGGTTTTATTTAATTAAATGATCGTGTAAAATTTCATCAAACGCATCACAAAATTTAATGACATAATTAATCAAGTAATGGAAAAACGAAATTGGCAAATTACAAAAGCGAATAATTAAAACTTGAACAGAAGTAAATAATATAGACATTTAGAGCAGAAATGATGGAAGCATTATTAAATTGCCAACGTTGCATGAAATGTTGCAAATGTCAAAGTTGAAAATTAAAACGTCAAAAGATAGATTAATGAATATGTAATGTTAAAGTTCATTTAACCATTAAGTTAGAGTGAAATTAACGTATTGCATTCATTCATTTTTAAGATCATATTATATATTGTTTAAATAGTGATGAAAGATTGAATCACGCAAGTAATGCTGTATGTTTTTATCGAGAAAATGTTTTCTTGCAAAGTGTAAAAAATAAGTATTGCGACATATAAGTTTATAGCTAAATAATTATACACAGCATATTTTTGATTAAAAAAATAACAATTGATAAATAATTTATGATACACGATCAATTGGAAAGAATCAATAATAGATCATTGATGAAATATTATCAGTATTTAGTATTGAATAGATAAATAACGAATTGAACGTAATCAATTAGCAATTATCAGAGGAAAAACATGAGAGATTAATAATTAATAGACATTAGCATTTTCTTGTCTTTTTTTTGTTTTTTGTTTGTTTTTTTTATTTATTATTATTATTAATTTAAAACTATCAACTATTTATCGATGATTACCACCGTTTACAAATTTCTCTTTATTTATACAGAGTTTGTATGCATGTATATATGTATGCATGTATGTATGCATGCATGTATATACTTATAGATTTCTTATAATAATTTAAATAAATTTCAAATAATAATTTTCTTTCAGTTATATTGATATTAGAATCTTTTGGTAACACGCCAGCTCTTTATGTGCATGAAATGATTTAAAGTATCAAATTTTTTCGTTCAACTATAAACGCAAATTGCAACAAAAAGAACTGATCATAGATGTAATTTCTTGCACTTTATCAGCGCTCATTTCATGACGAAGAGAATGAGATAGAGCATGAAAGCAGTTGTAAGATGTGTATACAGTGCTTAATATCACCGTCGAGTAAACAAACAAAGTAAGCAATGTTGTTCGTTCTAACGTAATAATAACAATAATTTGCGGAAGTCACTCGAAGTGTCAGAGTCGAATATAAATACCACGCGTATTTCATGCGTGCCAACGTAAAGTGTGTGCACGCGATCGGTTAACGGCACATGATTTATTTTATTTTTCGCGCCGTGGATGCGATGCTCGTTTAAATTTGGCCTCGTTGTCGTTTTCTTTCTCGGTTGGCGAGCCCGTTTGAATTATTCTTTGACGACTTCTGTCTACCGGCAGGTGTCGCAAGCGGCCCAGATTCCGAATAATTTACCAATGGACGTCGTCTTCTCGCGTAAATGTATCGTTCAACAGCTGCGCGCGACGATTTCGAAACAAACCCATGAAGACAACTTCAAATTCGACAAATTCATTTTTCAAACGATACATGAGACCTTTTCATTCATCTTTTAACTATCGAACATCATTAAAATCAAATTAACTCAATTTTTGTCTTTAATTCCTATTCAGCATCATTACGTGTAGTAATGTAAATAATCAGTTTGACACCCAAATGCATAAAATAATATTTTCTATTAATGTTCTGTCGTATTAAGAAATGCTCAGTTTATCAAATTTTGGTTATAATTAAGATTATTTGTAGAAAATTATGCTGAAATACTTTCATGGAATATGCATGCAAAATTTTAGAAAATCGTACCAATTTTTAATAATCATACTTTTTTGTTTTTATGCATTTTTTTAAACGCAATATAATTTTCCAATTTTTCTTTTCATTGCAAACTACAAGGTTCATTTTCTCAAGTCCTTTCACGAAGCTCCGTAACACCGATAAAATAGTATTTCAATACCAACTTAGAAATCGTTAAATAATTAACGCCACGGTCATTCTTCGTGATTCCTCGTATTGATTACGATATAAATTAGTATCATTCAATATCACCATAATAATTATGTATATATTTACGTAGTTTTTTCTTAATTAATTTATTTGAATGGAAAACTGTTCTAATAATAATTATCATTTGCAAAAACTCATCCTTTTCTTTAATAAATTAATTTTGAATATTAAATATTCAAAAACAAAGGTGCTTTTTACTGTAATATCAAATAGGAATTTAAATTTATTTACCATTTAATTTCCAAATTATTACATTTTTTTCTTCCCATAAAACCTTTTTTTTTATTATTAAATAAAATTAATTTAATAATATTATGTTTATTCTCAATAAAAAAAAGAAAGATATTGAAAATCGTGAACCGTAGAAGATAACTATTATATTTTTTTCTACGAATGGTACAGTAACTTTATTGGTTTGAAATTTATGACTAAAACGATTATTAAAAATTTAATTCAGAGATCTATCCTTGAAAGTTGTTCAAAAATAAGATATGTATTTTTTTAAAAAATGTTTCTTTTCTTATTAACTAAAGTCATTTGTTTTGATTCTATATGTAAATTAATCATGTTTAACGACCTATATTTTTCAAGGTGGATCAAAAATTACTATTGGAAGGATGCGAAGTAAGACCACATTCTGAATATCAATAACGAAAAGACGAGCAAAAACCGAAAGAAACACAAATGTTCATGTCACGTGCTTCATGACCGAAGTAGTCGAAGGCCAATACAACTACATAGTTACAGGATTAATGACTAAAATAGTCTTCGTTACCCATCAATACATACAGGTCACATTGCACGTTATAAGAATGGTATTTAGATTCGGTAATCGACAAAAGTAGAGTTAAAAAAGAATTGAAGAACTTATGACATTATTAGAAATTTTTTCTAAATTCTACATCCAAAATATATCAAATTACATAGTGTAGATTTTATTACATTTATGTTTATTAAATATGTTTATGATGAGGTTGTGTAAAATATAAACATAAACGACACGTATCATATTCTAACAATATTCTAGTGAGTGCATTGATATCAAACGATATAAAATAAACTTGCTCAATGTTATGCATGTATTTGTGTACACAAATTATGAGTGATATGAAAACTGATAAATTGTTGTGTTCAAATATGTTATTTCATAATATATGTAGTGACATTTAAATTTAATCATTCTTGACATCAAATCTGAAATAATTTAAAATTTTTTTCACATTAATTTCAAACCTGAGTCGTTTACAAATATATTTCTTGATAATTAAAATTCAAAGAATAATTGCCCAATGTTTCAACTTGAATTGTGTAATTAATAAAAAAGAAACATAAAAAGTATTAATTTATGTTAATTTTGATTAATAAGATTTGTGTTTTTGAATCTGACATACGTTAAAGACAAAATAAAAATAGCTGCTTTTAGTGAAAATTTACTTTAAAATGATCTGTCACTTTTTTCAACGTAAATTTAACAAATTATACACTTTACATCTGGTTGCTGACGTCATTAGTTTGTGTCACGTTCTTGTTAAACTTAAAGGCCTTTTTCTCTCACTGCAAATAAAAATATCTTTTTCGACATAATACCAGTTCAGTTCTAATGAGATGGACTGAAACAAACTTTCATTTTTCATTTCAATTATTCAACTGAAACAATTAGAAAATGAAATTTTCTTTTTGAAATTAACTGCAAATAGCATTATTATGATTACTAATTGGCTTAGAAATAAAAATATTGACAGCATTGTAAATATTTCACACTATTTCGTTAATAATAAATGAAATACTATTATAATCTTTTACAAAACGTTATTTTATAATGAAACTGTTGATTAAATAATGACTGAAAATATTTTAATAATGATAAAGATATTGATCGTTGATACAAAGGTTATGATAATGTGTTTCGTATTTGAATTTCTAATTCATATCCCAAAAAAGTAAAACTTTTTATAATTGCACGTATACACATAACTTATTTACGATGTAAAAACACAAGATTATAATTTTTATTTATGAGAGTAAACGTTTATTAATTATTTTAACTAAATAAAGAAGAAGTGTATCAACTAATACAAAATTATTACATTTTAAAAAGAATAAGATATAATTTAAAATACATATATTTTAATATAAAATATTACAATAATTTAATTGAATTCCAACATTTTTCAAATTAATTTCTTAGTCTACAAATTTCCATTTTTTTTCATTAGAATAACTTAAAAGAGCTTTTTAAATCAATGCTTTTTCAACTGTTATCCTTTTTGAAAGCCATTCAAACGATTGAACTATTATAACATCTAAATTATTTGCTTGAACTCGATGAAGACAATCAAAAAAGATTATATATATGGGCAACTCTACACATATTACTTTATGTCACAACCCTACGCGAATTCAATCCTCGGATTTTCTTTCTCTAACTATTTCTCTTTCTCCTTTTCCCTATAACTCTGTTTAATTCTTTCATTTTTGTTCATACGTGATTATGCATCGTAGGACACGGGCGTGTACGTGGCAGAGAAACCTCCTATGTGTCCTGCTAATCTAGCCAGTGTAGAATTAATTTTAGCTTGGCGAAACCCTACGAAGCTTCTCGTTACGGCTCATGACGTCGACTTTAAACTTTTCCTCGTAAATAAATAGGCCGGCAATCCCTGCTGCGAAAGGACCCTTTTCCCCATTACTAATTCAACGAAATGGTAAATCTAATAAATTAAATATAAATCTCATCGGAGAAACATGAGACAACTGGTCTTCACTTCCATTTAAAAAACAGAAACATCATATCTCATAACAACTGAATGATATGTGTTTGTAGGTCCGGGCGATCGATTTAAACAGCTTCCGCACCTTCCACTTATATTATTGTTTCTTTTTTCTCCTTTCTTTTTGCTTTTTCTTTTAGAAAAGTACAAGAAGAAGCTGAGCGATATCTAACATATTTGTTCACCTGCATAAATTAACGCGAAATATGTAGACAAAAATAAACACGGGTATATAGAATAAACTGGTATAAATAAATTTGTATTTTTCGAATGAAAGTCTTTTTATTGTTGAATACATAAATATTGAGCAGTAAAAGTGTTTTTAATTGAATATTATTCGCGTATTAAAGATAGTAATGAACGTTAGAAATTGAATTCCTAAGGGATATTTTTATAATAACGTTCTGCAACTCCTTCTGTACTTTAATTATCACGCTAAGTATTTAAACGCGTATTTAACGAAGCGAAAATGGATTAATCTAACAGATTAAATTATTGATCAGATTTCAAGCTATTTTGTATTTTCCATTAATATAGACGGAGAACATAATGTTGAGTGGAAAATGCAGCACTGTATTTACATGAAAATTTCTAAACTGATTCTTAGTAAATATCATTATACTTCTTAAAAGAACTTCATGTTATATAAATTATTAACTGAATACTGTTAAAATTGCTTCAAAATCACGTCGAGCTAATTTCGTAATTCATTAAGAACATTATCGTATATATTTTAGTGCAATGAAATACTACTCGATTAGTAAATCAACTACATCATCATATCAGGTATATACATCAATAAATGTAAAATTCACTTATTTTAATAAATTAAAAATCTCGCTTATAAGGTTGAAACATGTTACATAAATTTTAAGAAAAATGGAGAACGGAATTTATTAATACAATTGTGCGAAAATGTTAATTATTTACAATAACCAGTATAAAGCGAAATATTAAAGTTATTAAAATTATAATAGCTATTTGTATACAAATTTCAATTGGATTCATGTATGTAAACTTGTTCATTAATAAAATTATAATTGAGAATATATCTAATGCAGTACATAGTTTGGCAAAGTAATAAAACTTTGGATGATATTATTATTGTATAAACTTAAATGCTACTGAAATATCAATTTAAATACTAAATTGTAAAAAATATGCATGCGTTATAGAATTTGATCATAGAAAATATAATGTATCAAATAAATAATTTTTTTTAATTTAAATTTTTTTTTTTTAATTTTTTTTTTTTTTTTTTTTTTTTTTAATTGTTACTG
>JABFOX010003753.1:0-10053 GCA_022817665.1 Axea sp. ZL-2020
TGAAAAGGTTTACGACATAATTTTGTAACATCGGTTTAAAATTACGGGTACTGTATTTTTTCAAATTCAATCCTGTTTATGTTGCATACGATGCATATGAATGTCATGCTTATATAACGGAGTAAACATAGTATGAGAATAATTGAATATCTCTACGACCTTCGTTTCATCAGGGCCGTTTTATTCACTAGCGATATTAAAAAAACAAATTTTCAAGAATTCAATACGTTTTTCGTGTAAATACTGTTTCAAGTGATTGAACAAATGATGTATAATCTTGTAAGAACAATGAATATGTGCAAAGTAAATTAGTCGTTCTTATCAAAAATATTAAACAATAATACCAAAAAGCATTTTATTGAATAATGCAAACTATATTTTCAATAATTTTATAATATAAAACTTATATTTATAATATTAACTCAGTTCCAAACGAAAAATCCAAGTAGAATAAATACTGATAAATTTATGAAAGATTATATCGTGTTAGTGAAATATTACTGTAATAAATTAAATTGTGCTGTATAAACCAGAGTATCATAAGACACAGATTTAATTTGTTGAAAAACTTACGATAAGAATAAAGGCAATAATGAAGATTTAAGTTGAAGAGATCAAGAAGTAGAAGCAAATTCACATTAACTGTAAATTATATACCTACAAAGTGCAGCTTTCTAGTTATACATATGTACACATATAACTACTATTAACCAAAGCAAAATATTTTATACGATTAATCACGATAATGTTTCAAATATATTTTTTCAAATTGATAATATTAAAAATTAAGATATCATTTGACGTTTAACATTTCATTTTAAACTCTTGAATGCAATGCTTCTACAATGCAAATGTAATTATATGTTGTTGAAATGTTTTTAATTGGAAAATATATTAAACAAATAATCACTAAATGAAATATTATACACTTAAATTAATAAAAACGAAATATAATACGAGAAATCATAGTTGTGCAATAATTTTTACTTAAAAAGACATTTGATTTATAACACGTCGTATAAATCGTGACAAGAAATGTAAATATTACAATGGTATATAGCATTTAAAAAGTTTCATATCCCAGCTAATTAATATTGATGTTTATGTCTGCAATATATTAATAAAATAAGAACGATGAATGATGAACTACTTTAATTCAGTTTGCCTGAATTTTATTTTACGATATATGAACAATCGGCTGTTGAGTATAAGATAAAATTTCTCAGTGAACGTACTTGAAATATCTGTTTGCAAAAGTTCAAAAATATGTCACACGTATGACTCACCGTGTCAAGATTGAACAAACTCGATACTTTCTTGAGGAACCCGTCTTGCGATTTCTTCTTCCTTCGTGTGGACATTTCGGTCGATTTACAATTCTCAGAGGTATAACACGATAATCCAATTCTTTCAGGTCAAACGCATATACATGTTTTAAATTTATCCTCTCGATTGCACTTTGTACACTTTAATCTAAACTTGCAATTGTCAAAAATCACTTCACTCTATATAACACAGCGGAATCACTTTACATACAATTTTCCTGCATAAGTTTGTCTACTTCAAAATACTCGTAATTTAAATGAAATCTTTACGAATAACTGCTGAAATATAATTTAACTTGATATTATTGCCAAAATAAAGTGCCAGAAGAGAAATTGTCAGTTTTAGTTTTAGACAGTTTTTAATTGCCATTACGAATGAAATCTAGTGTACAAAATCTTAAATTTTCTTTAATAAGCATTCTAATTACATTTATTTTAATATGTTCAATAATAGATACTAAAATCGATATTTCATAATAACAAAATGTTACTGTACTCCAAGTTGAATGTTACTTTTTTTTCTCGACATTTGCATTACATTGTGTACGTGAGATTCTCTCACGGTAGGAGTATAGATGCGACACGCATTGGAGAAAGAAATTTGAATCAATGAGAGAAAGAGAGTACGCAATGAAAGAGGGGACCTGAGTTCAGATACCATAACAGTGGAGCAACCCTGCTCATTGTTATCCCCACAAATTCCTTGACCATATAAATTATCTTGAACAAGTGCACACAATAATCTATAATTGATACGTTATAAAAGACAAGTGTCGTTTTATTGACTCGCATCAATACACTTGCAATGGTTCGCCTCGTTTAATATAATAATCATCCAGCAAGTTTCACGACAAAAATACACGATAAGATGGTTCGGTCTTACGAGAATTCTCAGACCGATAAAGCAATTAGCGCGGCTAATTGTTATAATTTGCCAATTGTTCAGTAAATTTATTGTTTAAAGATAAGCATTCAATAATCCCATTAATTGATGAAAACGAACTTAAGATATAACTGGTGCAAACAAAATGCATCTGATTGTGCAATTTGTCTCATTTGTCATAGCATTAATTAAATCATTGAAATATCTACGATCTTTTTTATTTCAAACAAATATATTGTAGTCGCCGTTGTTAAAATTATCTATAATGCATTCTTTTATACAACACTAAAGAATCCACGCTTTCACTCGATGACCAAAATTAATTCAAGGTCAATAGTCCGGCGCATGAATAACAACTCCTAAAAAGTCAAGATGCCTTGATCCATAAAAAAAGAAAAGAAAAAAACAACTGCACATTGCAGATCAACGAACTTACGTGCTCTGCATTCTTTTCTAGTAGAAAAGGACGGAGTGCGGGAAAACGAGAATATCGACATAATAAGCAGATGAAATAAATTTTACACAGAATTCTTCTCACTGTTCTACCTAACCAACAAATACAACTTAAACTCCTACAAAACTTCTCGACAACTGGCTTGGCTGTTCGACCTAAACACAAACAGGTTGTCTATGCATCTCTGTCGTTCGCTTGTGAAACACTGCTGCTTTTTAGTTCTCTTCATCTCTCTTTTACATGCTTTCAAAATGCAGTTTTTTCTGTAATAAAGCTCACTATTTAATGAAAAAAGTATTTGTACTGCTCAAAATTACACGAAGCCGCGTAATTATCAACGAGTGTGTAATATTTAAATTAGTGGTTTTATATTTCTACTTTAGAAACCCAATTCTGACATAACCTTGCAATGAAATTATCATTGTCAAAATTACATAAAATTCTTTACAGCGCACAATAATTAATAATAACTGTATAATTTCAACTGTTTATAACATTGATAACGAAATTCATATAATTTTTCCTATATAGTTGTCTGCACATAAAATCTCATAAACATGAAAAGCGAATGAATGAGCATAATGCTAAGCAAGGTGAACTTAGAAAAAATGCGCTGCATAAGAGAATAACAAAGAAAAGTTTAGAAGCGGAATGCACTGCGTCTCGTATTCGAGTACCATTTTTTTCGTTTCACTTTGAATCCAATCGTCGTGATTCACTCGAAGTTACAATCGTCTTATGTCAGAGCGAAAATCTAATCGCTCCTTTACGGTTTACACAACGATTTTATCTTCAAAGATTACGCCGATAACGATTTGAACGATTTTTAATACTGACTAATTGTAGTGCTGCAATGAACACATTGCAGGAATTAGTATAACAATGGAAAAAAAAAGAAAAAAAAAGTGTAAAATAAGCACGGATAAATTAAAGGAGGAAAATTAAACTGACTGAACATATTGTGCATAGCGATTCTTAAATAATCATCCTTACGATTTAACACAAACCGGGTCAACACTGTCAAAATATCCGGAAGAAAATAAAATTGAAAAAATGTTCACGGCAAACTTTTAAAACACTTTATTGAGTAAAGTGGTCGCGCGCAGCGAACCGACGCACCAATTACATTCGCGAAGGTTAGGTCACTGATATCGTTTGAACTGTCGCGTTTGCGACGCGTCGTTGCGCGCGCACTTGGTCGCGTTTTCGCGCGATGACTGTGGCCAAGCGGAGACACTGGCTCACATAAACAAATTAACCAGGACGATTTACCGTGCAATTTACACGCGAGCATCGACAACCGAAGGAACGATTTGGAATCTTGATTTTCCAGGCCTGGCGACGTCACCAAACGCGGCCGGCATAAAGTCGAGAAGCCGCGGCTGCATTGCACGAAGTACTCGAACTTCTCCGAGACCAACCGATTTTACACGACTTTCAACAACGTATATTAACCAACTGAAAAACGTTGACCAAGGCGCGAACCCGTCTTATTTTTTACCTTCCATTCGGAAGACCCTTGATCGAGGTTGGAGTATTGTTTTTTTTTATGCAAGATTAATATTTTTAGTGATTAAAAATTATGCCACCGTTTGGATTATTCGATATTGTTTGAATGTTTGAATATTTTACCGTATAATTTATTTTGTTAATTTTTATTAACCATTAACAAATAAATTTTGTTAATTTTTACATTTATTAATGTTAAAATGTGGCAATAAAGTTGAGAATCTTTGTTTTAGAATTGCTACAACGTAAAGTTTTATGTGAGGCAAACAGTCAATTGTAAAATTTGTTACACATTTACAAATTAATCATGTAAAATAATTTTAGTTTTTGTAATAATCAGTTTTATAAACTGGGAATAAATGTGTATTTTATATTATACGCAGTTTTATATTCATGCGCATAAAGAATAATTATTTTACATTCTCAAATTTATTGCGCGAAAATATTAATGTAATAAATCATTGGAAATGTTAAAATAAAACTGACAAAAAGAACAAACCATAATACGTACGTGCAATGTACATAATTTTTACATATGTAGTTATTTTATGTTTCAACAGTTTGTTCATAAAGAAAAACTCATATAGAGTAACATTACATTGTATTTTTTCTTGCAATTTTCTACAAATGTCGCGTGTTTATGTATGTAAAATGAATCCTACAGGACGTTATATTTCATGTGATTTGTTTTTATAAGTTTCAGCATATACGAAAATGAATTTGTATATATTTTTAAAGATATTTCGAAGTTATACAGATAAATATTTATAGCCTTATTCATCATAAATTATTATTTTCACGTTATATTCTATTGGAGCATAGAAGTGAAATCATATAAAAAAGTTCGGAGCAGTGATGCCGAATCACTAGACTCGTGGGATGTTCTCATACACATACTTAACATTAGTGCTATCTATGTGATTTATACATATGCAAGCGTATGACAAAGAAGCTTATTGTATTTACACAAATGTTCCATCATTCTAGTGGGTTGGCAACAGTGCTTCTATATATATCTCTTATGTACTCATTTACTGGGCATTTTCTTCATGTGTAATAAATTAATTTTTAAGTTTTTAACTAAATCTCAATAGCATACATTTATTTGCAAAGCCAGAGTCAAATGTAGCAATGCTTAAACACTATTCTACTAAAACTGTGCATTATTTAAATAAAAATGTTCATTTATAATAAGAGTTTTTCCGTTTTATTCCACAGTCCTTTTATTATTGAACTTTAGAACTTTATTAGAAATAAATTTAATACGATTTTATTAAAAACTAGGAAGCTAAATAAATAAAATCATTTACTTGTATTTAACATTTTTAACAATTAAAAATAAAATCTTTGTCATGGCTAATGAAATTGAAATCATGAATCCATATTTATAAAACTTTTTTAAATTTTTAACAATTTTAAACAGATTCAAATATTTTATATGTATTTATACACAAAATATCAACTATTACAATTTCTTAAATTTATATGTTGAATGCATTTTTTTCAACTTCAATTAATTTCTTAAAAACCCAGATGTAAAGTATAAAGTACAGAAGAGCGTCTTATCTTAACTGGGTAGAAAGAGTGTTTGTATAAATTACATGTATAAACACATAAATTACATACATATACAGCTCATAACTCTAAAATTAATTATTTTGTACTACATTTGATTTTGAAATATGCCAATATGAATATAAAAAATTTAAATTCCATTTTATAATTTCTTTTAAACAAACAGAATTATTTTAGTTATGCGATAAAAAATAAGTATTAATTATAATAATATAATAAGTAATAAATTAATTAATTTATTACTGGAATATGTTAACATGTTTTATCAACATGTTAAAATTAATAATACTGATTTATACTATACTAGCATATAATTTCCTTTCCATAATTTATGATACTAATTAAAAATTGGTTATCCCAGAAAGGACACATACACACACACACAGACACATTGAAATATCATAATCATGTTATTAGTTGTATTAATATTTTTCCTAAAAAATATATAGTTGTGGGTTATTATAATAATTAATACATACATACATCTCACGTCAAAAGTAAAACTAAACAAGTGTTCTTTAATTACCTGCCAAACCGTTGTGAGGTACATGTTAAAAGCTTTTCACCATTTAGAAAAAAAATCGGATAAAACTACTTAAAGCATATAATTAGTCCTAATTATAAACCGCTATGTTTAGTAAATATTAAATCTTCACGTGTTTTTAACATTTATAGTTTATACCAGAGTGGAAATTAAATAAAATGAACATTATTTTATCTTTGATATAAAACCCTGAAAATGTACTCTTTAACAATATTAAACAATGAATGATACTACTTTTATAATTTAAAAATAACTTAATAAAATTAATTGAGATATGCATTTATTTTGTAATAAACACCTTTTCCACATTACTCACTGTTATAATATTGTCAAATTAAAAACTAATTTAGCAAACTCATTCAACATTAGAATATCTTTTTATTTGTAAACAGAATGATTATTTATTTATTCTTATGTATCTAATATAATATAATATCTTTTCATTTAACTTATTAAATTTATAATATATTAAAAATATGTTAAAAAATAATAATATTAAATAATGTATTATTTAATACAACACAATATATCATATTATATTATGTAACACGAATTAGTAAGATTTGTAAAAAGAACGTGATTACTATATAAAGGTGGTATGCAATCATTGTTTTTACAAAATAGAAATTAAAAATATGGATAGCTGAAATTTGTTTGTTACGTGTGTAAAATAGGGAAAACTATATAAATCTCAACCATGTTTGTTTTATGAGGAAAAGCGTTGTTGCAGAATAAAAGGTATTTAATGTTAAATCTTCATAGATAATGACAAACAATATGGACACAGAACAGAGACGAAAATAATTTTCTCCCTTTTGCTCTTTTGATAAAACTAATATCTCTAATTATATCAGTATTTTGCTTGTTGATAATAATAATAACACTTTTTCTATTATATATCAATGTAGTATTTTATTAATAATTGAATATGCATTAGTTAGGATCATTAACCAATCAACAGCATGAACGTCAACAAAAAATCGCATACAATTTTCTTGCAACGGGAAAAATTGGCCGTACATAGCATATATAGTCAACTTTACACGTATGCTCTCGAGCGTTGAAGACGCTGATTACTTTACTGATGAGTTCATCACGTAGTCAGAGAGTGAAACGTCGACCAAAATCATCTTTTCTATCTTTTTCAAGAAACATACCTATTTTCGCCCCACATAATATTTCATATTTCAAAAAAAGAAAAAATGTATGTTAGATAAAAAAAAAAGTAAAATATAAGTGTTCCTATATAGTTTTATTGTATCGTACACTAATTTATATATAAGTTTCTTCTAATTTAAAACAGTTTTTTGGAAAAATATTAAAATAATATTGGTTTAATCAAAAAAAAATCAATGTAACATTGTATCAGTTTACTGTTATATTTATTTTTTCTTAAATAATTTCATTAATATTTTGTAAAACTGGCCATGAGGAACATTAAAAAATAAATAGTTATTTATTATAATTATGTATTTAATCTGACGTTTCGAGACGTTTACCGTCTCATTATCAAAAATCTATACATAACTATTACATGTGCGAAATTCAATTGAATTTATTGCAAAAACATTTATCATTTTTATAATATTTTTGTTGTATAATAAAATAAATTCAAAGTGTATTTATTGCATAGTTTTTTTATTTCACTTTGTCAAATAATAATTTGTTCGTTATAATGAAATAAATCTGAACCGCTGCACTATTTTAATTGAAAATACGAAAGTGTTTTTGAGTGAATTTTATGATTTAAAATCAAAGTCATACTTGTTTAATGGTGAGTTTATAAAAATGATTACTACTTAATATTATTACCGAAAACATGCATAGTGCATCATAATACTGAAGACACAAACTCGTGTCATATCATGTTTGTTAAACTATGTATATTTAACGTTTTATTACAAATTTTGAACACAATATAAATATTTAAAGTTAATTCATTCATATGAATATAATCAATTTGGATCTAATATCATTAATTTCTTACCCTTTAATAATAAGTATTTGTTAAAATAATATAGATCAAATATTTTTTGTAATATTAGATTTAATTAAAACGTAAAATCTCAATAATTAGAACACAAAAATAATGAAACATATTAAAACAAAATTATTATAATGTTGATTTATCATGAAAAGTTATATTGCTGCAATTCTGCTATAATGTTATAAAGTAAGTTACAATATGTATAAAATATCTTAATACTGCAAGATTTATTGAAAATATAATATTCAAATGGAACTATTTTGGCACTGTTCTACAGATTTCATTTTGTATCTACGAATTTCGTATGATGTAGTAATGTTTGCTACTTACAATATATACTTAGGAAAACTCATTTCAGATGTTTTAAAAATATTACTGAAAACCTAGTAAAGTAAATATTTTGATAATTTTTCTAAAAACAACACATGAGATTAAACACATACATACAGGAATGTATATTGAATATAACATGAATGAATATTTATCGTATAATTATCCAAGCTATTAATTTATTTATATTTTTATGTATTTATATAAAAATTGATTTTGCGCGTGATAAATGAAGTATAAACAGTTAAATCAAATATTAAAATAGAACTATTAAATTTGTTTTGGACTTATAAGTTAAATGCCACAATAGCTTTATAGTTTGTATTAGTAGATAATTAGAATCGATTACATAATCAACTAAAGTTTTGTGACTACTTTTGGCACAGTACTGCTTCTTAAAATGAAAAAGCAAGTAGTGCTGAACTGAAAATTAACATAAATTTAGTTTTTAATAACTTTTCGTTTTGTTAGATTTGTAACATACATATTTTAAATTAAATTTTATATCAAACTATTCAACAATGTAATGTAATTTGGTCCAACTTTTATTGTTAAAAATACTTTCAGTGTTTTTACGTTTTGTTTTCCTCTGAATAAAACTAATAAATAATAATAATAATTTGTTTAATATTAAGTCTACATTTGGTGCGTATTCAACCAAACATTTTTCTGCAAAATAGTTATTTAGGAGTATGTGAATTAGTAAGAACAAAATTTTAATAATTATTTTTTATTATTAAATTAAACTGTTTATGAATAGTTTAAAATCGATAAATTTTTATTGAAAGAAATAAAACTTGTTCTACATTACATTTGGATAGCAATAAGTCAACATTTGCCCTTTGAATAATTTATTTTTGTATTTAGACGAAGTATAGTCAACCACTTCTATGAATCTAATTGGCTAAAATACGTCCAGAAAACCTTCCAATCATTTTAGTGAATATAACGTAAAATATTAAGGAATAAATAGGAATCATGGACATTTGAATGATATTTGATGGATCTTTGGAAATTCAATGGAAAATAACCGTGCGTCGTATTGACATGTTCATATATCTAGGAGATATTTTCCAAATGCTTATCCATTTTATTTGTGTTCTATTATTCTATTTTAATTCGATAAAAGCTCTACAATTTTATGATTATATCTTGCTTGGACAAAATCAGCTTTTCAAACAGTTTTTAATAAAATTGTGAAACCTTTGATAATTTACATTATTAATTAGTTCCAATTTCTATTCATTCTACTTTACAAGTTTGCATAAAGTAATTTTTTAGGTGATTCCAATAAAATGCATCGTTGCATTTTTAAAATTATGTTTCAAGTATTTCTTTAAAAATACACTCAGCAAAATAATCCAAGAAAAATTATTATGCTTTCTGGGTTCATTGAGATATCGTTTATATGGTTTGCAGAAAAACTATTTATGTATAATGATATTT
>JABFOX010003754.1:0-10054 GCA_022817665.1 Axea sp. ZL-2020
TTTTTTTTTTTTTTTTTTTCATTCTCCTTTTTCTCTTAAAGAATATTGTTATAATCTATCCTGATTTATCGATGGGAAATTCTGTGCACTTTACGACACTCAATTCATTATTCAATATCCGATGCGCCATTCTAAAGAACAGATAAAAGTTATTGAGTTCAAATAAATTAAAACGAAAGTTTTTCTGTTTTAACAGTTTCAAAAGTACGCTTTTAGTTGATCCATTGAATAATGCACTCATTTTTCAACTTGTATAATAAATTTACAAATTAGTCTTCGATATTACGTGACAAATGTATTTATGAACTATAACGAAAGTGATTTCTTTATTGGTGTGTATTCAGTAAACGAAGACTACTAGAAATGATGGCTTTTTATATCTATTTTTTTTTTTAATACTTTTACACCACAATTTTTATTTTGCTAATGATCAGATAAAAAGGTCTAAATTGATTATTCATAGCTTAATTAACATGGCATATTTGTAAATAAATGCAATACATTTGTCAATCATATAAAGAAAACTAATATGTCAAAATAGTAATCGTTTTAAAACGATACATTTCTGATCGTAAGATTTTATATAATCTTAATATTTTTCGAACCTCAAACTACACGACTGTTTTTACTGGTTATGAAAATTGTACGCATTTCAATTGTGTATCACTTATTCTTGCTCTGAATATGAATTAGACAAAGTACAAAAAGTACTTAAATTTGATGATTTTACATCACAAATTTCATATTGATAAATTAATTCAAATACAAATGTTACTAATGGTAAGTATAAAATACACATAAATAATTATTAGTTTACAGACATATATTTTTATCAATACAAACAAAGAATTCGCACTAGAATAATCATTAATAAATAAACAATAAATGCAATGAAAATATTTAGTATAAATTAATCACAGTTAAATAACTTGATCAGTATTATAAATTTCTTTTAGATAGAAATATTTAAATTGATACTTTTTATTTATAAAAGTATACGAGATAAATATTAAATACGTGAACATTATTAAACGTACTTTTAAACTGTGTAAAATATTTCCGAAGTATTAATAATAATGTATTGTGATTAATATTTCAGTTATGTAATTAATAATTTCTTTTATGATTTCAAATTATAGATAAAATGACTCGATTAAAAGTTTGAACGTTTCAAAAAATATAACAGAAACCATTAGAACAACCGTCTTTTTTGTAGCCGTTTCTATCTGATTTCACTGGCTAAGTATGAGATGATTTTCAATTATACAATTTTCATGAAACGTTATAAATCAAAATTGTAATTGTGTATACTATTTATGAATCTAATGAATCGAAATGATCATTTCCCGTAATTATTAAATAGATTTTAACAAATGTTCGTTGTTGTATAGAATTAACTCACAGATTTGAATTACATTTCTATAATAATATTTATCGTCGAAGATGAAATTAATATATCATTAATAAAAATTGTTTTTATTTCTTTCCACGGGTTTTTACTGCATCAGTGGATGAAAACGATTTTATCTTAATGAAACATAAATTAACAGTAATTCTTCTACTCGTTAATCTCAGTTTAATTTCATAACAGGGTAATTCTTATTATTCATTCTTTATCCGCTTTCTTCGTAAAAAGTCTAATAAATAAAATTTATTGTATTTTGGCTTCATCGAAAAGTAAAGACATTTTCCGTGTCTTTTATGTCAGTCTATATTTTTGCTTCACTCAATTTCCTTTCCAAACACCCGACTGTCTAATAATCCAGCCACCAAACCCCAAATATCATCATCGAAAACAACGCCGCAATCAGGGTGTCCCCATGCAGCCATGCCTCAACCTTGTGTAGTCCGGCGCGTGAAAAAGATTAGACGTTAACGCGTAAATGGTAAGCGCGTCACTCTAATGAAAATCTTCCGCAGAGGAGGTCACGTGCGCGCGCGCCAAATTAGAACATCACCGGTATGTGTATAGGAAGGCGCACCGTTGTATCTACACGTATAATATTCACTGTCGGCTGACAAACCCTCGACACGTATTTTTATCTCCGTCGCGGGTCCGTCGTCTCGCTTTGCTACGGTATTCATTTGATCGGTGCGTCTCTTTCGCGCTGTGATTTTGTCCTTTTCTGGCGAGGTCTTCGCCATCTCCCTCACCGCGTCTCTTTCTCTTCGTTTACTTTGGAGATATCGATTACCGGCTCAGCTCCCAACCCCCATGACCCACCTCAACCCACACCATTCGCCACGAAGCTGCCCTTCTACCTCGCACCACCGACGGCTAGGTGGTTCTCGCCACCCGCTCACCCGGCTGCTTGCTTGCTTGCTTGCTTGCTTGCTTGCTTGCTTGCTTGCTTGCTTGCTTACTTGCTCACTCGCTCGGTGTCACATCAGTGTAGCAGTTTACAGGAATGTACACAAGCCAACGACATAAAGGGAGCTTTCTTGAACGAGAAACGGCATTAAGTTGCGTCCCGACATGCTCACCGAAACTTACGCGTTTTACGTCTATCGGCGTAACGTTCTATTTTTCAAACTCAGTTTCTACACCGGATATTAGCGAATCTGAAGCTTTTTCGGTTTTCGCGGTGGAAGGGCATTTGAGGGTTGGTTGGGAGCGATGGCGGTTAGGTCAGAGGTTTGCGTCACATTGCTCCGAGGAATTATTTGTCGTTTTGTCCTGGCAGATCATTTCGTTAGTTTTGATAGAATTTAATCAATGTTACCGAATTATGCGGCGTCATAAATTTTGAATATATTTTATAATTAAACCTTTTCCCTCTTTTGCTTCATACACGACACAGCTTCACATTGTGATGCTTTAGAATCTTAAACGTGTACCGTATATTTTTGTGTACAGAGAATTATGTTCACGGTTGGTGTAATTAATTTGAAGACGCTCATACATTTTTGGAGTCACTGGGGATTTTTTAAAAATCTGGGAATATCGTAAAATAATAAAACAACTGAAAAAATATTTAAGATTTATGTTCAACATTTATACTGCTTTTAAAAACACTAATTTTTTAAGTCAATTAAAAGTTCTCTTATTATGATGTACAGGAGAAAGCTGTATAGTATTATATTCTGTTATGATACATAGTACACTTTTGTTCATTATGAAATTCTGATTCTTATATAGATGTTTAATTTTTAATTAAACAAATAATTGTTTTCGGTGAAGAATTGTACAGTAATATTAATATAATAATTATAAATCAAGCCCAATTAACATGATTATAACTTTCAAACATTGACTAAAGTATATTGCAACGGCAACCATTTGTAGTTTAATAATTTTTTAATTATGAAATCTTTATTATGAAAATACATATGCAACAAACTGTAAAATTAATTTAGTTAAATTAAAGCAAATAAAAATTTTATGTTTCTTAAATAGTTTCATTATTATTTTTATTCAAAAAATTATATATTACGAATCTATGGGTCAGAAATAAATAATTTTGGAATTAAAACGAATATTTATTTATTAATTATAACACAAGTATTTCATATAAAAAGAAATCTGAGAAATTAATTTCACTTTTAAAATCATATCATAATAGCAATATGTTCTGATGCTTTAAAATTATGTTAATTAAATCAAGCATTACAAAATAAAAATATTATTAGTCATTATTTTAAACAAGATAATTTCTTCACTTAAAATTTTTATTATTGCAATTTAGTTTGCTTAGTGTATAACTAAATTCTTGTCTTAAAACAAAAAAAAAAAACAAAATACTGATTACTCTACTACAATGATGTTTTTATACTTTATGTGCACTATAGAAAAATTGAGACTGCAAGAATTTGCAACCGATATGTATTTTGAAGTAATGACTGTAACCTATTAGAGTGGCGCAGTCGTTCTTTCTCGCAAAATTGCAGCAGAATATGTGGTTGAATGATTTTAGTTCTTTAGTATGAAATTTCAGTAAACAAATTTTAGAATAAATGGAACATACCATTCATTTTAAATATTATAACAGTTTTTTAACTTAAAAATACATCAATGACGTTTAAGATCATATGAGTATAAAAGCATATTCTACAATTAAAAAATAGTTTTTATTGTGATTTCCATTTAGATATATGTAAAAAAATTGTATGCAGCTGAGGTATGTATACATGTATTAGCAGATATGTTTGGTATCTAAATATTCAAAGATTTATTTATTTTTAAGCATACAAATACTTTAATATATATGTATGCCTGGTAAGAAGTGGAAGAGATATTTGCATTAGAAATATTAGAACAGACTTCTGAATATTACTGAAAAAGGCTTTTTTTTTAAAAGAATGGCAAATTTATATTTATGTTAACAAGTACACATATATATACGCTATTTTGCATCACAGATTAAAATTTAATACCCTGAATTATGTATTTTCATCTATACAACTTTTTAAGCACGCAAATTAGCCAAATTGTATAATTACTTGAATACGAACACTTTCGGATAATAAATAAAACATACAAGTTCAGTGTATTCAGAAAGAGGTATCCATAAATGGCAAAATTCTTCATGCCGATCTTTCCATTAGAGGTGGTGTGAGGAACAATTTTGACATCTTAAATTGGAATCCTTATTTCTCATTTCAGAGCTACATTTTGATATGTAAATATCATGAAATGATATGTAAATATCATCCTGTTCATGGTGTTACTGTTATACGGTGTACTTATTTCGTAAAAAAATAATAACAGTTCACTTCAGCAACACCTGTTGACTTTACTTCAAAAAACAGTCAAAAACTACTTTTAACATTACACAAGAACAACGATGTGGACTTAGTAGTTTTGTATTCTCTTTGGAGTGCTTCATTACCGTATGTACCCCTACGTTTCAAGATTCGGAGTGCTTAATGAATGCTGTTAGAATAATTTAATTAGAATGCTACTTGATTAAGTGTTAGAATTGTTGTCTATTTGTCATTTGACAATGACCCAGACACAAATAGAAACTAGCCGGAACATTCTGTGTTGCTTTTAATGCAATAACCATCGCAAAAATTAAAACTAGACAGAAATGTAATCCTATTTAGGTTACTACACTTTCTTATCAGATACTGATTGAGCCATCCAGGTATAGCCCCATATATGACTGTAACGTACGGTACTCATCTGATCCTGATGATTTGATTTTTATTAGTGAATAAACATTCGCTAATAACTCGAGTAAAAGATATGGTCTCATAAAAATTTCTTGAAATTATTTGATGTCGCAGTATAAATTTTATCTTACAGGAATCTCATGCAATATAATTCAGTGATGATAAATGTAGAGGTTTATAAATTCATTCAATGATATCAAGCTTTCTTTTTATCGATTTTCAAAAATTTTGTTGGACAAAGAATCCGGAGTGATGCGAAGATTTTTTTATTATACTAAATATAATTTTGTAATAATCTCAAAGAAATATCTCCATTGAATTTTATTGCTATTCTAAACTTTAGTTTTTGAGGATAATATTGGTGAATATTCAGCTCCTAGTTAGGGTTTTTACCAACTGAATATCATAAATTACAATTACTTGCCTCATCTTTTTAGTAGGGGAAAAAACTTTATTTGAAAAAATAATAACTAAATAAATAAGAGCAGTATCGTGTCATTGCAGAACTTTGATCTTTAGTTTAAATCACTCTCATTTAGTAACCGAGTGAAAAAAATGAATAAAAATGATATTTTTCATGTAAAAAATATTATGAACAGATGTGCTGTTCGATTTATGTTACATAGTTATGTCTTGTAGAAGTATAAGAATTTGCAACAAAATTTTGCAATATCAATATTCATTACTATTTTTTTATGCCAGAATGCGGTTGATGCACAACGAAATTTGTTTCTTTAAATCGTACTTTTGTTTTTCTTACAGTGATTTTTGATAATGTGATTACCATTAATATCGTAATTTTTTTTCTTTTACAAATTGCTTTTAACAAAATTGATCACAGCCGAAGTAACAACAGAACAACATGATATTACTTATATGTTACACTTAGTAAGCTAAAATGAAACTAATTTGAAGACATGTTCAATTTTTAAACAAGAACAGTTTTAAAATAATTACAAATCATGTTTTCAAAATAACTTATATTACTTTCTATTAATCTCTAGTTTAATTGCACTTTTTAACACTGAAATGCTTTTAACTTCAAAAATATTATTTCAAGAACATATTGAAAATAATAAAATTAAATATATTCATATGATTTTTAAATTTTTTAACATTTTTTAAATAATATCGAAGTACTGTAATATCTCCGTCTTTGTTTATTTTTTATATAAATGATACAATTTGAGATCAGACAATTATAAAATTATATTATTTGCTATCATAGTGCCATCTGTTATGAATCAAACAAAGTATTTCGCACAAAAACTATGTAATTTGTGATAAAAAATGGAATTTAGAAAAAAAAATTGTTTCGGTTTAAGATTTTAAATTTATTTTCCGTAACAATCCAGAAAAGGAAGGGGTGATACATTATATATCACTGATATAATTTTTTATACATATTTAGTTTTAGATTCAAAATGAATTTCTCGCAATTCGTGGCGTTACCCAGACTTTTTTTTAATACGATGTACATTGTACTTTATATGAATTAAAACGTTGATATAATAAATAACGGCCATTACTCATATCGAACATGTAATTGGCAATATTGTTTGGTTGAATATTAGATCGTACAAATTTGTATCATTAGGTAAATATTAACTTCTTAAGGTAATTTAAAATTAATGGATGATGATGATGGATCGTTGATAGCTTTTAATATTAATATTTGCAGTCATCATTATAACAATATTAATCTTTTGACACGAATTCAGTATTAACATTGGTCAGCTTTAGTTGAATATAAAATTAATATTGTCAATAATTTATCCAGTAAAATTTGTCAAGTGTTATAGCACGGGACTGTTGGAATGGAAATTCCAGGAGAATGTTTACAAATTCTAGAATCAATAACATGTATTTATATGACAAATATTTTTCAAAATATGATTTAAACAAAAACAATGCTTTAAACAAACATTAATAATAATGCAACTGTAGAACTAATTACGTAATATTTTTTTTTTAATATTGATAAACGAACGTTGAGTAAACATTGGATAACAATATTAGTCTTTTATAGCTTTCTGACGTGTTACAAACTATTAGTTGTTAATAATGAGTTAGATATTTTGTGCAGCCAGGTGAAAATGATTATTGTTGATTCTGCATCAATTTTGTTTACTTCGGATTTACACCGGATCTACTTGGCTCGCGGAGCTAATGACCATTGCATTCTATCTCCTGACGTAGTCCTGAGTGCTGTTTTATATAAAACAGAATGGCAAACTTTTTCGTTGGCATACAATAACTTTTATGAATGCTTCTAGAATGAGAATACATTCGACTCTTAACTTTTTCTTAGATAATTTAAAGATGAGTATTTTAACCAAAAATATACGGGCACTGTTGCAATTGCGTCGTATAAAAATTATTTAGGAATATAGAATTCATACACATGTATTGAGTCAACATTTATAATAGTTATTCTACTGATAGCAGATATCGGACTAATATTACAAATCACAGTTAGACTAATTTATATTACTGATATTCGAATATTATTCAGATTAAGTATTAGAACAATTCTTTCCACATTGCATCTTTTTTTTTAATTTCAAGCATACTATGTCCACAAATAAATAATTTATAGTTACTGTGGCTAGAATTATGAATTTTGTAATTGAATAGATGGTAACGGTATTCGATACCAAAATGACACAGAACTTAGTGTTACAAAAGTTGAACGACAGTTCAGTTAAGGTACACGAATTCAGATTGTAAAATTGAAATCATAAGCTCAAAACTAGTAAAAGATATATATTATACGTATCTTTACTAAGGCTGAATTTATGGCAACTTTTGCTTACAAGTAGTTACGCGTTTGCTTTTAGAATGCAATCATTATTATTATAATGATTATATTATTATAATATTTTATATATTACATCATAGTTGATTATATATTATTACATCATAGTTGCATTATAATTTTTTAATACAAATGTTTATTGTTTAGCTATGTTTAACAAAAAGTCACAAGAAATAGTATGAATTGATTGCTCTTTCATTATAATTATCACATTTTTTTTAAATAATTGAAAATATTTTGAATACAATTATGATATTTTACAGTTTGTTTAACCTGACCAGTTTTAATTAAAATACTTTTCAAAAATCTAAGATAATGTTGATTTTTTTAATTTCATATTATTTTTTGAACATCTAAAATTGTAAGACTATCTATAATTAAAAGATAGATTTCATTAGTTTAATAGCCAATTATCGATGACAATGGCGATATGAGGATGGCACAACACGCGACTTATCAAAATCAGTTTAAGTTTAAAAAGTGAAAGTATTAACTTAAAATTAAATTTCTACGGATTGCGTGTTTCAGATTTGTCAGCAATGAATTAATTAGATACGTGATGCTTTAGTCGCAACATGGTTTAATGAAATACATATTTTTCTCAAGACATTTAATTAAATTTCTTGCGTGATTAAATTGCATTAGTTATTATGATATTTTGAAAATATTTTACGTGGAAAAAATAATACCAAATGTATTTATATTCAATTATGATTATTTATATATACACAAACGCTTTAAATGTAATATAATATGTAATTTGTCAATGAAATAATTGTTTCACATTGAATATTAAAAAAAAATATTTTACAATTAAATATTTTACAATAAAAATTCAAAAAAGAAGTTTTTAAACTTTATTGAGTTACGAACTGTTTTTCACGGAGTTACAGTTTGTTTCTACATAATATTTTCAATAAACGAATTACTTCCGATGCAACAGTGCAAAATATATAAAAGAATAAAATATTCAACTACGTGTAAATAATGTATAAAACTTAAAAATATTGCGGAAATGAGCAAAATTTCAATTATTCGAATCAAATAGAATTACAGGAATTATTTAACGTTCTGCTAAACGTATCGAATAGATTTGTTAAACGCATGAAAAAATAAAGGACTTTTTTGCATCATTATTATTTTGTGTAAGAATCAAATCACATTATTCTAATATTGATGTTTTAATGGAATTATTTGATACATTTCGAGCAATTATAGATCTTAAGAAATTAAAACAGCCAACAAACAATAATATACACTTAAGACAAATTTTATATTTGAAATCAATTATTTTTTTTACAGCTTAACATTTACGTTGAAAAATCAAAAATTACTTTCATTAAATAAACAACAAGAAGGATGGAAAGCAAAATTGCATTTATTCATTAATAATGAAACGACTGTCGATTAGGTCTTTTTAAAAAATCTTCCGTCATAAAATGTAGATAATTATTACGACCTAGCCATGTAAAACTGCATATTTGAACCGAGATGTTGATAGATTTACTACAATCGCACTAAGCTTCGCAATCCTTTTTAACATGTATGACACGTAATTGAAGCCATATACAACCTCGCACTATGGTAATTCAAGCGATAAATTTGTCACAGTGCGGGATTAGATTATGATTGAACCCATTTGAATATGTCGGTGCGCAAAAAATCGTTAAACACGCTATTAATGACGTTCGTCTATCTCTCATATAATTTTACACAGGAGAGCATAAATAAACAAATATTGCATTTACAAATGAAAAAGTGTCGCATAATTATTGCCTTCGTATTTCATTTTCCTTCGAAGCATAAATCTAAACATTCACTTGTTGGACGAGAAAAACGAAAGATGTCTCAGCACGAGCATAATGATTTTTATAAAATAAAAATATGGCAGAGAAGAAAAGCGCGACTAGGGGCATGAATCGCACTCCATTTTGGTTGAATTATGCGACGTTATTCCATCAAAGTTGCGCAAAATGAAAAAGTATAATGAGTTTACAAATTGGCAGCGTGAAAGAAAATACGGATGCGGCGTGAATTTAATTGAAAAAAGCAGCTCGTAACATCAGAACGCGTCGTCGAGCCGCAGACGTTCGCGTCGCTGTATCCGGATCTGACATATTT
>JABFOX010003755.1:0-10052 GCA_022817665.1 Axea sp. ZL-2020
AAATTTGACGTTAAAAAAAAGTGGCAACGGAAAAAAAAAGAAATGAAAAAGAAAAAAAAAACACTTTTACAAAAGTGACATTGTTAAAAAATTACATTCTTTAACAGCGAAAAGAGAAACGTTTGTTTCGCAATCAAAGTACGAGTTTAAGAAAATCGAGGTCCATTGTCATCGCGAATAATTCAATTTTTCATGTAAAGCGCGAGTTTTTGTTTGCTTCATAATAAGACACTTTCGGTGAATTTGCCAAGAAGCATTAAAATTTTTTCCCTTTTTTTGAAAACGGCAATTCTAAGCTTACTTCGACGTAACGGAACTCAGTTCATAAAGAGATTTATATTCCGCGAAAAAGGAGTAAAAGACAACGGAAGTTCGCGACTTTCAACTCGAATTTTGCATTTTTTACGACGCATGTACAATATGTAGCAATGTTGCATAATGAATTACGATCTAATTGTATTTGCTCTTGGCACCGTTGTTGGTTGAAAAGCGATTTTTTCCTGCTTCCTCTCGCGGTTCCTTCATTTACCCTTCTTTGGTCGCCTTTCATTCTCTTTTCCTCTTGCTTCTTCTATTTTACTTTTATTTATTTACTTTTTTTCTTCTTCGTCTTCTTAATGTGATACAACAATTCCTCCAGGATGCAGTCCAAGAGAGTAGCAATTCTTCTAATGATCCCGTGTTACGTTTCGAGAACATTGATTTTAAACCGATGTAACGTAACAACGTCCGATAAAGTCTTAACAATGATGATTCCGAAGTTAGAAACCATTTTAATTCAATAGTTTCTGTTAAATGAAATGGCTGAAATAATGGCGTCTTGAAGTCAGATACTTCTGGACTATTTCAAATTGTTTGTTGGAACTATAGATAAAGTAGAAGTTGCAATTTTCTATTTACTACAAAGTAGTAAAAAGCATAATAATTGTAACTCGAATGAAATGTCACTGACTGATGAACTCTGCATCGACATAACTTTTTCTTTTTCTTTCGTTAACTTTTATTTTAAAACAGCTATAAATTTCGAGATTTGTATTTGTCCTTTGAATGACGAATGTAAAAATTATAAACTTCTTTAAACGCGCTGCTGGTTGGAAATTTAAACATATCCGAGTTGTAACCTTTCAAATGTGTTTTCCCCTTTTTTTTGTCTCAAAGGAAACTGAACAAAGTGTTTTTTAATCAAATGTTTATAAATTTATATGTATAATTTTTTTTTAAAGTTTTTTCGCAAAACTATTCGTGTATTTGCAAGACAATGCAAAAAATGGAGTTATAACGGTGAACATATTTCTTTTAAAATTTCTGCAAAAGATCTGAAAACAAATCTCAAATTTAAAAAGAACGAATACTCTTTGTGGAGCAATTGAATTATTGTTTGTAAACATTACTTTTTTTTCTATTTGTGACCTTTTGTAATATTTTACGGAAAAAGAAAAACAATGTCCTTTTTTTACTTGTAAACGTTACAATACCGTTAAAGAAATGTTACCGATATACCACAAAAATGCGTCTTTTTCTTACATTAAAAAATGTGTTCAACTGCAGTGATACTTCGAACAGTTACTCGCACTGGAATTGTAGCACTTTAGACATTTTTTCAGACATTCAAATTTTTGACCAGTGATATTTTATTAGTATTATAAATAACTGCACTAAAAAACTGCATTCTTGAATAAAGCTTATCGAATTTTTTCGACGTTCATTCAAACAAATTTGCTTCATTGAAGTGAATTTCATTTTCATTCAGTTAAGTTATTTAGGTAACTTGTGTCAAATCCATGAATCGTTTAATCATGCTCACCTCCACCTTGGGCTTGATTCAAGAAAATTTTATGAATTTTTTTTTCAGCGCGACAACCAGAAACACTTGATTGTGGTACAAAGGACAGAAAGAATGATATAAAGGAAAACTAAAGTACTGTCAAATTTTAGCAGGCGGGTCAGTTTTCCAGCACCGAAATTAATATATTTTGCTATATGAAATACACTGATTTAAACGACACTTTTAAAGAAACGAGTAAATTCATCGAAAAGATGAAGCCTTGATCAATTACGAGTGAATCACTTAAACAGCGCACTGCTTTAAATTTCGATGATTATAAAGAAGTTCAATAACGTTTTGCAATATCCGAACAAAATATCGTGACGTAGTAAATGAAGAGTTATGACGTATAAGATTTAACTGTACACAGAAAATGGTATAAATATTAATAAATGCAAGAGGCATTAAAATGATCTTTTACGACATAACTCTTCATTTTGGGTGCTACGACGTGTTCATGCACTGTCAGAGGATATTAAAATTCCGCGCAAAAGTGCGCCATACTTTGGTGAAACAAATTGACGTTAGTTTAAAAAATAATACATGTTTTTGTTCATTTGTTTGTTTGTTTGGAAGTTTTTTTTCGTATTTAAATAAAACAATGGCGCAGAAATAAAAGCCAGTTCAGTGGGACGACAAATGTTATCCACTTTAATCGTTCGTTTCGAATTTCAATTTGTTTTGATTCACTTAATGCAACAATAATTGAATTGACGTGCGAACAATTGTTACTTGATATCAGGTGTAAAAAATGTCAAACGCAATTTTTCGCTCGACCGAATCAACGCAAATGCAACGCGAATGCAAAATGAAATTACAACAATCGAGTCCGTCTTAATCGCGTCGATCCGTTTCATTCCAATTGGATTACACATTTCTGACTCTGACAATTAGATTTAATTCCTTTAAACTGAATTCCTGACTTCGCCCATTCGTATCGATTAAATTTTCTCGTGCGTTTCAATATTAATTTATTGAAATGCGTGGCGGGAGGAGTCACGAAACGAGAGCGCAGAAAAAGCAAACACGGATTATGAATCCAACATCGGAGTTCATATTCCTATAAATAAAGCGAAACGAAAGGAATAAAGACGAGCGCGGCTCTCTCTTCGTTTTCTAATCACATAAGAGCCGCTTAAAACGATAAAATAATTCGAAAGGAATCAAACATTTCAATTCCGCTCGACGCCTTCTAATGACAAAATTGAATTTCTCCGTATCTCGAATTTTGTTTCGTCGTGATAACATTCGTAATCGTTAAAGACCAACCGTACGCTCGTCGGGAAATTTCTTCATCGGCGATTTTATTTGCTCTCCGGTTGTGGAAAATGAGCTTTGAACCTTCGAGCGGCCCCTTTTTTCGATAAATCGCAGCGACGCTCTTTATTGGCGATTGCAAACAGGAAAAACCAAGATGAGGAACAGAGGAAGAACGAAGCGAACGCGTTCCCGAAATACACCGCTGATGTATTTCACGCGAAACGTCACAGTGTCCGATTCCGCAATTGATTCGAACTAATTATTAATTAGTTTCAATAGTGCGATTCTTCCGTCAAATCGGTGGCACGCCTTTTACGCAAATCTTTTGAATATTTCATTAGCCTTTCCAGTTCGGAATGTCAGTTTGGATCTGAAAAATCAGAAACGCGAACACAATGTCACAACCAATGCGTTGTAAAACGTAAAAAGCTGGTAGCAATTTCATTAAAGTTCGAACAATAAAGAAACAACATCGAGATAAATTGGCACGCGTTTGTTCATGAGCTTCTTTCCTCAAAATCGAGCCAAATCACTGCGATCCTCTTTGATAACGGTTGGTAACAGTTCCCGTGTCATCAAAATTGGATGAAATTTTCAAAATCACTTTTTTGCAGGGAATTTTAATTCTTTCGACTGTCGTAAACAAGGTTCGCTCGGTGCCTCGTCAACACAGTCAACAATTTGCCTGATTCCGCCAATCGATAGGTGCAGCGCGTGAGACACGGAGCAGTGTTCTTGTTCCCTAATTTAACTTCGCCGCGGTCCAGCGTGCTCCGTCTTTGTTTAACCGGAAATCGACGAGCTGAAAAGAGAATTTTTGTCTCGGGCGAATTTGTTTCGTACGCAATTTAACGCTGTAATGCGACCTGGTCATTGAAATGGCAATAAAGCACAAAATAGAAACATTTAACGGGAGGGAGGAAAAAAAGAAAAAGAATATAAGTAATATTGATTTTCCGAGCAAGTTGACAGAGCGCCAACTTGTCCTGCGTAGGAATAGCTCGGTTGTCTGCGAATGTTCAAACAGATGTCTGAAATAAAAACAGCGTTTGCTAAAAGAAACGACTATTAATGGTCAATATTTAAAATATCTCGTCGTGATGTTTGCAGAAAGTAACTCACATTCGGAGCTTTTATAGAAACTTTAATAAAAAAAAAAGCTTCCTCAAACACTCAATTTGCGTTCTACAATAATTTCAAGTATTCCAATATTATGTTACTCGAAGAACATGCAATTTGGATATTGAAATCTAGATGTAATTTCAACTGTGCAAATTTCGCGAATTTTTATTTCAATTAACGAAATTTTGCAATAAAATACAATAAATTGCAGTAATTTCACATTTTCGTACGGTAACTTTTAACGGTATCGTAACGTGTGGTAATATTTCTGCTGAATGTATATTAATTGACGATATTAATAATTGGATTTTTTCAGTACAGAATTTCAACCAGTCAAACCTTTGATGGCGCAGTTATTTCTTCATCAACGACTCAACGACTATTATTGCAATTAAAGAAGTTTCAGTCGTGTATCACAAGTTTACTTAAGGTCAAAACCATCTTTAGCGTACAATTAAGGTATGTTACTGTTACTTAAATTAAGTTTAATTATAAATGAGCTGAACACAGCGCGGTAATTAGTAGACACCATTATCTGTATTGTAATTATCATTTTAAATATTTATGAGACGAAGCTGCTTTTTGCAACTACTAATTAAAAAACACAGTTATTTGCCAAAACCTGGGTCGAAGCGAAGGTGTGGAGGTAGGGGGTGTGATAAAAAAGACCCGTGAACTCAAAATGACAACACCGTAAGTGGCGTAAATAACAATTTCCCTTCAATTAAACAACACGATAAATTTCTTTGAAACTATTATTTTATAATTGAAAGAACTTTTCTCCATCTGGATTTACTTTCGAGAACCATTTTCTCAATAACTGCAAATGTTGTTCCGTTAACAGTTCAATAGTTGTTCGAGGCATATTAAAATAAACCGCAAATTTATTTCTAACGCGCTGTTGCAAAACTTTGAATTTGATGTACTTTTCGTATAATTCAGAGGAAATTAATTATGAAGTTTATAAAATAAATATGAAAGTAATCAAAATAAAAACAAGTCGTCGGCTTTAATAAACTATAATTTAAATAGTTTTGCGATACGGTTCGAGGGAATCTTTTTTGCTGAAACTTTCTCCGCGGGGGAAGACCTTTCGGAAAGATTTTCGCATAAGAATGTCCACGCACGAATTCGCGAGAGTTAATTTTCTTTTAAAATAGTCGAGGAAACTTTTCTCGCTCGCAAGCTGACACAAAACATAAATTATCACGTTTTCCTGACGCACGAACTTTTGACTGACTCAATCGGAATAATTATGACGTTTTGCAAACATGGTCGTTTTGGCCTTTGCTTTTTCCAAATAAGGTAAAGCTCGTCGGTTTGATCGATTCGAACTCAAATTACTCAACTCAACGAATCGTTGTCAACTCCGATCACTTAGCTGGGACGTTTCGTTTGTTACTACGGAACGTTGGAACAATTTTTCACGATGCTAGTTGTGCGCTGTAATGTAATTTATGTTTATTATTTATTTTGCATAAATAATGACTTTTAGCATGTGTTGAATAATTTACTTTTGACAGAATTGTTCGTTGTGGAAGTGAAAACGCAGTTGATATATTGCACTTATTACGTCCGGTATATTGTTTACTCACCTACATCGTGAAATGATTTGCCCTTGTTACGATGGTTAGAATTACCAGAGACCAAAAACAAATTAACAAAATATGCTACATCCATTTTCCGTAACGCTATCATTGTTATTCTCGTAATTGGTACTTTCGTTGCAATTTCTACATCACGCGTGCTCGGTTAAATTTGAACAAAAAAATTTTAATATGTTTAATTAAAGTTAATTAATTTAACGAAACGTTAACTGACGTTTTTTTGGTTTGTTAGGAGTCAGTGCAATTCGCTTAAATCAGTTTTGTTGCTGTTTCTTTTTAATTTCATCATTTTCATCGCAAAAAGGGAGTCTTGGCAGAATTTACTTGGATCACGAATAATTTATGCTTTATTTAAGATTAAGGAATAAGGTCAAAACAATTCTTGGTCAGAATTTCAGCAGTTTACCAAACTGGAGTGAAGATTCGCTGAGTATAAATTCAATCAGGATACTGCAAAGAACTTTAGTAGGTCATCCTTACCTAACCATTTATGACGCGATCGAACCTATTCCTGCTAGGACCAGAAATTAAAGTGCAATTATATACATCTTTGAGCCATCTTAAACACAGAGTTCAGCGTTATAAAAAGATAATAACTCACTCTTGGGCTAATGGAGATATATTAAATAATATTATGCTTATTAAAATTGAACGTATTCTATAAACTACAATTTAAAAAAAATGCGTTAAACACACACGTATGAATTTATTTATTTAAATAAGATCTATCAATTCTGGTCTGAAAACTTTGGTTTAAAATTGTAGAAATTGGAAGTTAACTAATATGAAGCAATGATTAATTATAATTATTAAGATTTATTTTAAATTGATATTTAAGTTGAGCTAATTGGAAAAAGGTATTTTCCAGTTACACAGAAAAAAACTCTTTTTACTATTACGACACCTAAGATTGAATTTTTGATACAAGATTTAATATTAGATTTAAGGTGTTTACTTTGGATCGTGAGACTGATTTTTTATCTCACGTTAGATCTGATATCAGATCTCACATAAATTTTTTCAGTCGGGAATATAAAGCTGAAGTGTAATGTTGTAATTTTCCATACCACAATAATTTTCAAATTTTTCACATCATAACAATTTTCAAAATTTCCGTGTGTGCTATGTTACTTATATCGCAGCTTTTCGCTCAGTGACAAAATCAAAATTTATTAGTCTCGCACATGCGAATCGTGCGAAGAAACTCAACATTTTCGCCGCTACCAATTTTAATACGGTTTATATTTTACGGTTTGAATAGCAATGATTTTAAAACGTGTTTACTATTTTTCATTTCATGTTCAATCGCTCAAAATTTAATTAATGTTTAAATTTTCATGCAATTATTCTTATGACTTAAATTTAATATCGATTTATAAATTGTACATTTGAAATTATCAATTTACGTTTTAATTTAATTTCGAAAATGTAACACGAATACTGTTTAACTGATTATTATTCTATTGAAGTAATTGTTGCCTTCTGAGTTGTTACTAAACATTTAAAAATGTAAAACAACTGGAAAAAAATCAAGTCGTTTCATTGTTATAATTGAACAGTTCCAACCAGTTCAAAGTTATAACAAATATTAATCTCTAAAAACAATTTCCATCAAGCAAATCACCTCGTGTAAGTTTACACTGAAATGAAATCTTGTTATTTTAAAACAGCCCTAACAGGATAGAAATGAAATATCAAATAAACTTTCAGAAGATATCTAAAACGCCCAATAAACTTTTGTAACGTATGTTGATGGTGCTTCATCTTTGACTGAAAATTAATAATAAAAAACGCATTTGTTTGTTGCTTAAGGTAATTAATAAACATATATTACATGAAATAACCACGCATACGTTACTTACACATGCTTATAAGTAACATATACGTTTTTCACAAAGAGTGAACTGATTGGTTTTAGACCGAAATGAAGCAAACTGCATTGAAAAAAGAACAACAGTTACTCTTGCACGAAGCTCAATACGAGATTAAATTATTCTAAACTCCACTCAAACAAATGCGTCTTCACTGAAGCGAATTTCATTTCACTTAAATTATTTAATAAACTTGTGTCAAGTACATGTATCGTTTAATCATATCCAGCCCCACCGTGGGCTTGATTCGAGGAAATTGCATGATATTTTTTTTTTGCGTGGAGCAATTTTTAGAGCGTGACTCACCGAACGTGGCGACGTGGTAACGGTGGTGGGACAGGACTGTGAAAGTTGTCCATCGTCGAGTACGTGCTGCGATGATCGAGGTTCTTTCGCTGTTGATCATAAACGGCCGCCACGGCCGCAGCCTCGAGCTGGTTCAGTCTGAGGCGTTCGGCGTCTCGGGGCAGGTGCAATTCGCATTGCGCGACGTAGTGTTGAGATGCCACTCCCAGGGAAGAGCCGCCCTCGCAACGTTGTTGCCGCGAAGGCGGCCGGTGGCCCTGGTACTGCGGTTGCTCTAGACCATCCGTTCCGTAGTGGTGATGTTCGTCACTCCAGATCTCCAAGTCCCCCACCCCGGAGTAATCACTGAATCCGCCGTTACCCTTCACTGTTGCACCTTCATTTGCACCCTCGTGTCAAATACAAACCGGCCTCACGTCGCGACGAACGTCGCCAGTCCCCTGTTCACCCTTGTTCCAGTCGATGCTGCGTTTTCAATTCCTCCGCTTACCCACCGATCGATTCAGTTTCTAAAACAAAAGTCCTCGATTGAGATATTTTGCACCGATAAAGCCGAGTTGAGTCTTTTGTGCTCGCAATGACGAATTCCTTTCGCGTCCACGCGAAATCCCATCACCTTCCCCTTAACTGCCGGGCTTGATGAAATTATCACGACGAGGATTTTAAGTTTACAAGTGTCGATTGAACATCTATGACTACTGTAAAATTGCATTCGCACATCGTATTCCACGCGGAAGACAGTTTTATGAAAATCACGTTGTATTACATTTTAATAAGCTAGTTGATATTTTCACTTGCTATGGGACTTTTCAAAGGGATCGGGTTGTGATTTCAAGTTGATTGTTATATTAGAGTACACCGTTGTATGAACCTTTATATATGTCTTATACCATGAGAGTATAAGACGAAATTAATGAAAATTCTGCATGCAGGAGTATATAATGTATATGCGCGTCTCAAACTAAAATGAGTCAGGGTTCTAAAGTTTGACAAATTTTTCAGTTTCGAAATTGTTGCGATCCTTTTTGATCGTTATAATTATATCGCAAAGGAGATTAACGCATTGTATATAAAATGAATTTATACAATGTCATATCACAAGAAAATATATTCATATTAAACGCATACGCGACAAAATTATAACAATTATAGAACACTGTGTGAGCATCAAACGAGCGTAAAGATATCTTTCGAATATTTTTTTAATTGCTTTCGTTACTTGAAACAGTGAGAAAATTAAATTTTGAACGTTTATTATCGTTTATTAACCTACTTATGCCAATATAGGTCGTTGTCGACCTAATTTTATAACTATCAAATTTCGATGTCATTTTTTCATTTTACTCAATTATTTAAATCATTTTTGTAGAGCCATTTTTTAGAACCTATAGGCTAACTTGATATAACACGAATTTAACATCTACGATAAAGCTGCATTAAGAATCAATAAATCTATATAATGAAATGCACGATTTTAAACATGTTATTAAATATTATTCGAAGTTGATACACTGTACCGGCACTAGTTTAAAAACGAAACAACCCCCATTTTTCAATTATTTCAAAATGCAGCATAATTTTTCAGATTGGCCTTGCAAAAAAATTTCTTTGTTAATATTTGCATTTATTTGATCAAACTTTCATAATTATAAACGATTTCTGTGATTATATTTCTTCTTTCGTGTTTTCAAACTGTTTTTTGAATTTAAGTAAAAACAGTTACGTACGAAATTGTGTTAAAGTAAGAATGTTTTGTATACAAATTGTAAGTTAATAAATTAGTAATTTAAAATAATATTGAGCCGAACAATTGTGTCTGATTTTTGATTGAATGAAAAAATGCCAAGAAGTTAGGTTACGTAATTTTTCAGGTAGGCAATTGTGGAGCAATATTCCTTAGAAGTGATTTTATAAATAACTGAAAATATGTACAATAAATATTTTATTGATAAATAGACACAAATATGTATTTTTTGCGATTCTTTTTTTAATGTTCTTTAAAAGAAATCTTTTTTTTTTTTTTTTTTTTTTTTCAAAAGAAAATTATTTAATTTGTTCGAA
>JABFOX010003756.1:0-10052 GCA_022817665.1 Axea sp. ZL-2020
ATAAGTCAATTTTTCTGAACCAAGAACGACATATAAATAGTTATAATTAAAAGCTTCTCTTAGGCGCATAATGTTCTTCACTGAAACACAGTTTTTATCATAAAATAATATTTAAATAACAGTCTTGGTATACTAATGGAATAAAATATATGCGTTACATATTCGCTCAAAAATTATAAAAAATTATCAGAAATATTATTTCTATAAACCTAATATACAATTAATTTAATTAACAAATTTTTTTTTTTCGAAAAATAAAGTATGTTGAAAAACCTATCCACATTCAATTAATATAAAATATTAACTTCAAAATTTTTATCGAAATAACCAAAGTTAAATAAACAAAACAATCAAGTAAAACAGTTTGTACAAATTTAATTTGAATGCAAATAAAATGTTAATTTAAATTTGAACTGACATTTACAGTTATTTATACTTGCATAGCAACAATATAAAAATTATATTTTTGACAAAGATATTGAAATGTTAATAACTTTAGAAAAAATGTTCCTGTATTTTTGAGTATTTAAATTTAAATTTTTAAATTTTATCCAATAAGCAATACGCACAGAGAAAGCTGAATTTTGGAATATACCTAAAACACTTATTACGTCAAATAATATTATGTCAATTTTATATACACGAATTTGAAAAATTTGCATATTTTTGAGGAGAAAAAAATACTTAGAAATAGAAAAATTATTATGCGACATTTTATATCAAATATCTGAAAAATAGAAAATACATATAAGTTTTGTTTTAACTAAGCATACCATTACATTTAATATACCACCCTTCAACATTTACGTTACTAAGCTTTCCAGAATAACATATGTACGGAATATTGAAATGTTGCTTACTAAAGATTGAAATGCGGTTTACTGAACGTTTTGTATTTACTGTGTTTTATATTAACCTCGTGTATTACAATGTTCTTTCGAGATTTTTTAATCTTAATTAACTGTCAAAATAGACCAATTTTGTACGTTAATTAAACATTAACTTGTTCGAGATATTATTTTAATATTTTAGACACATTATTTTTATATTTTAATTTAATATTCAGAGATGGTATCGTTTTAATCTAGATACATTGTTTTTAAAACATATTTAATAAATTCCACGATGAAAATATGCAATCCGATTTAAACCGCTGCATAAAATAACGTTGTTTAGCTTAAACATTTTAAACGAAATAAAGACATTCGATATTGATTTTATTAGACTTAAAATCTTTGATGTTGTGAATTTAACAGTTACACCACAATGACTTTTACAATAATAAATAGTAATAAAATTTAGAACAACAGAAGATAGCAATTATAAGTAGAACAATTGATGTTTTGCGTATACAGAAATAAATTTAAATTGAATAATCTTAATAAGAAAATCAATCTAATATCTTGACTAGGAATTTAATACAGTTATGCAGCTGGAATTCTTACACCGTTTAATAACGTATTTGACACACCACCTAATTTTTATTTGATTACCGAAATTCAAAATTTGACCGATTTAATGAAATTATAAGAAAATATCAGTCATCCCAAAGATCAATTGTAATAAGGAAAAATATGCATATATACATTACTAAAATATTGTATAATTTTTACAGAATATCATAAGATTTTAAAGAAATTATATATAACAAATTAGTTGTCTCAATGCAGGATAAAAATTATTTTAGGGGATCCGTATGTATTCGATGAACGTAATTTTATTTAAAATTAAGTAAAACTGAATGTAATATTAAAATAAAAAGAGATAAATTGTCGTTCTAGTTATCACTTATCGAATTACGTTAGAACACCCCTTCGCACTTTGCTACTTACAGTAACTGTGCTTTAAAATCAAAGTTCTTTATTTAACACATTCATTTTAACATTATTCTATTGTAAAAAATCAGTCTTAAAAGATAATTTTAAGATATAGCTAAATTAATCATAATCTTTAAAGTAAATCATTTTCCCCCATTTCTTCCCTCTATCATTGTCTTAAAACCATAACAATAGCATATTTGCTTTTATTTTTATATCACTTGTATTTCGTTCTTTCAACAAGTGAAAAAACAACTTCAAGCACATATATTACAAAAACTATGTTGCTTATTCACAGACGCATACCGCGTAAGCATAACATAGGAAATGAATATTTTATTTCTACAAGAAGAATAATATTTTATTACATGTTGGAATTAATTAAAAAATTATTTCTTCGCATTTATATGTAATAATAACAATATAAAATATGTTGGTATTCATATTGTATCTAATTATCATTATTAAATAAATTATTTAAGTGTTTACAATTTAAAAGTAATACACGAAAGTATTACAATACTCTAATTTTTATATTTAAAAACGTTCAACTTTTCTAAACAAAATAATAGCATATTTAACGTAAATAAATTTATTGAGTTAGTTGAACAAAATTTACAAAATTAACAATTGTCAGAACTAATATTTATTTTTTTTTAATTAAATATTCATTCCAAGAATATCTTTGTAAATTAAATAACAAAAATAATAAACATTTTAATTGTAATTAGAAACATTTAAAATATAATATACAACTTAATTATTGCAGATGAAAGTCTACTAAATTCTGACAAACGTATTCTACTCCAAATGTACATTTCTAAATTTATAAAGTGTTTATAATTTAATTTTATACCATTTTTATCAATATTTTTGATGCTTTATTAAACTCTTTTATAAAAGTATTTATGATTAAGATATGTATAAATTAAATTTAGAAATGTGAAATTACAATTTATTTATACAATATGAAACTTTTAAAATAAAAACTTTACGAACTTAACTAAATAACATTCACGTGATAAATGGATGCACTATTAATGCTGAATGAATGTGACCATCACTTACTTTTAAAGTTTTTTTTTTTTAATATTACTATGCAACGTTTTATTTTAATATTTCTTTGCAATATTTTACTTTATTTTCACGAAATCTACATTTATATTTCATTTTCTTTGAACTTTGCCTCCCTTCCGTTCGACAACGAAAACTTTTTTACTTTACCTTTTTGACTATCGAAAGCTGCAAAGAACAGATTCTTATAACACACTGCTGATTATACATGCATCTATTTGTTATATAAATGAAAGTTGTTCTTTTCTGCAATAAGTTAATTTATTTTCCATGGAAATATTGATTTTATTTAAAAATAATGCATTCATACTTTTTTCTCTGCAGTTCTTATCAAAGCGATACAGAAAAAATTAAATTGCACACTGTGTACGTTTACAATCTTGTTATTACACTTGTCGAATTAAAAATATCATACAATAATATTGCATAATAATACATTTTGTTATACGTGCAACTAATTCAAAGTTGTCTTGAAATTTCTGCAAAAACTAACGTCTCTGTGCTAATTTATATTATGATTTGTAATTAATTACACAATCATTCTTTATTTTTCCATATAAAATTTTTCAATATAAACATAAATAAAAATGGAATAACGTAATTATTCTAAACGAGAACCTCCAAGTATGAATTCGTGTTTACTAATAAATACTGAACAATTAAAAAAACTGATTTAACTACATTTATGCAGAAAACAGAAATGCATAAACCCCGAAAGCATTTTGAGAGAATTTCTGTAACGTGACATTTAATTTTCACGATATAATTTCATGGTAAACATTTTAAATTAAAAAAAAACTAAACTAATCAAATTAAAGTTCTTTATATGAGATATTTACATATATTATTTACATCTCATAATTATACACTAGAAAAAATATATAATAAGAGGTGCAACTTAATTAACAAACTTTTCAGGAATCGCAAACTCTGTATTTTGTCTTTTTCTTTGTTACGTTAGGGGGAAAAAGTCAATTAATTAAGATTAATATTTCGAATATGTAACAATAAATGTTCAACACAAGGAACACTTAAAATTTTAAATGTAATTTATAAATCATGAAAATAAATTTGTAATTCCCATACGGTAAAATACTTGATAAATATGCTATGAAATAATACATAGAAAATGTGTATTTTTAATTAACTGTAATTAAAACCAAAAGAAAAGAATTAATTCATTTCGAAATTAATATACACAATAATTTCATAAAAACTATGTATGAGCATATATTTAAAAGAGTCCAATTAATATGCTTGCTGCATTACTTGTTTTATTGAATAAAGCAATAACATTTTTAATTAAATTTTTTTTGGTAACAATTTCATTAGCAGGTGGTAACACAATGATACAGGGTTACATTGTACATAATTTTGTTTCTTTCGTATATACATAGAATTTCTACTGAGATGAGTGAAGTTTAATGCACGCTTTTTAACGTAAGTTGTACGAATGAACATAATTTATAGAAAAGTAATTTAAATTTTTCAAAGATGAAAATAAATTATGAAGAATATAATTTATAAAAGAATAATATAATGTAATCAATAATGCAGTTTTTGCATTCCTTCATTAGGACACTTTATATGAAAATAATTTATTTATATATTAAATTGCGTGAAAATGTTGTTAAACTTGTATTGTTATATATTAATTAAAAATATAACAATTATGCATTAAATTTATATAAATATTTTTGTTTTAAACAAAAACTTAATTTCGAAAATTTAAAATAAAATTAATTTTTTATATCGAAAATAAAAATTGAATAAAATTACTTCGAAAAGTTTTAAAAATTATTTTAAACTTGAGCAATCGTATGTAAACATTTCTGAATTAATTATTAGTACTTATATAGATATTTATAAAACAAAATTTATAACTTGTACCGAACCTATATCATCTGCCTAGCAATCATAAATAATTATTATGAAATTTTATATTCGGAATTGTATCTGCGAACATAAAATTGTTGTAATTATTGTGGTTTATACTTTACTAAATATACATAATAAGATATATACTTGCACAATGCACTTTCATTACATTATAAATTTTAATTTTTAATTTTTTCACGCCAAGACAGAAAATTTAATATAATTTGTTTTTCTTTTTAAGTTTGAATTTGTTTATTTGAATTTTAAGTTTGAAATGTATAATATATTATTGTTAAAATAATTTAAATAATATTTATATATGCACAATTATACCCAATTTTGATTACATTGTTCCTTTTCGAAAACTAATCTGATTTTTTAAATTTGTTGAGATTAGGAATTTTTAATTAATTAATATAAATATACATAAACAGTTATTTTTAACTTAAACTTTTCATATTTTATTAATACTACGAAATGTTTTTAATGCAAAACTTATTTATTAATCCTTTTTATGGGTTATAATTTTCAAGGATTTCGACAGAATTTTATATCAACTGCGCAATCATCGTTAAAATATAAACCGAGAAAAATTTTAATTTTAGAATATCAAACTTAAATAAAAATATATATTATAATAAATAATAAAATTAAATAATTCTACAATTTTTACAGTAATTTTTTTTATTGTGATTAAAGATGTTCAAATTATAGTTTAAATTAATAATACTCTGTACTTTTTTTCAAAGTGTACAGTTCGATACACATGACTTCATCGCTAACATGTGCTGCATTGTACTCGATCAATGGCATTATTTTATTATATTTAACAAAATATGTCTTCAGATAAAGTGTTTCGATTGATTTTCAGCCGTGATTATTTTAAAATGTAACACAATCTCAATGTGCAATACACACATCACTTGTTAAGATATCAGATAGTTTAGTCTCTGAAACAACTATTATTTAATATTATTGTTTCAAAACTCATGATACATTATAATCATTTTAAAATATTCTTCTTTTATTTAGAAATTTAATGTATAAATAAACGGTGTATTTTTACATAAAATATAAACCATAATATATAACGAAAATTTAAAAGGATAAATTATAAAAGTACTCTAAAATTTAATACTGATGATAAAAAAGGAAAACGTATAAAGGATGAGTTCTTCCAGTTAGAAAGAAATTAGATTTTATTTTAAATAAAGCACGAAAAGTGCATTAAAAATTCTACCTTCTTGGGCAGTATAACAAAATATGATATTATCATTAATCATGTTAATGACAAATATAGGTAAAAGAATAGAATTTATTTTAATTCAAAAATGCATTTTTTTAACGTCCTATTAATTTATTAAGGGGACCGAAAATCAATTGTCAAATGATTTATGCGAACATTTAAATTGAATTAACACTCAGTGACTTAGGCTAGCTCTGAGAGGATGAACACTAAATTCCCAAAGTTTAAAATAGCACAGTGTCCTTAGTAATTTCGAGCGGTGGTCCGCTAAAACTGAGAGGAAGAACGCTGAAATCATGAGAAGAGTGATTCTCGATGAATTTTAAAATCGATCGGATAAACGCTGGAATCACGGGACAAAGTTCAGATGGTACTGTCTGTGGTTTTGAGCAATTGAATGCTTAAGTCATTGATGATAGTTGCTTATATTGATCACTAATTCTGGTTCTCTCGCATACTGATGTTGCGAAAAAATTATTGCCTGATCGGCTTATCCGTTTTGGAAAAAATAGCAAAAAGAAGAAAAATGATCATATTTATTAGGGTAGTTGCATGTGGGACACATCTATCAATACAGATCGGTGACAAATCTGTAAACCGGCATAAAATATCGTAGAAAAAAAAAGAAAAAAGGGTAGATAAAAATATCCGAACCATCACCGTCTTTGCACTGGAGCACATGAGACACTCATTGAAATAACACTGTATTGTATCATACATTGTGTCTCATGGAAGAAATTAAAAAACTGAAATTTAGGTGCATTGCCTATGTAGATATTTTTGCGGTTATCGTAACAATTTAATTAGAAGTGACTGGATTTATGATTAGTAAAGAGTGGAGAAATCCAGTCATTGACACCATTACCAAGAAACCACCCAGGAATGATACTGTGAAGGAATAGATATTAAGTATGAATTTTAATCATCTTAGATTTTGCGTGTCATTATTCGTAAATATATAATAAAAATAAACGAAGTGTAGCTGCTAGTAAGCAGGTAAAATAATAAAATGAAATTGCATGAAATGGCGAGCAGTAGGTAAATTTTTGTATAATTATACTGACGGAAAACACATTAATACCATCTTAATTTATTCTCAAATAAATGAATATTACACTTAATAAATAAATGAAAAATTATAATAAATTACTCGTACTATTTATAAATTAGTTTAAAATGAAAATGTGTAATTTACAAATAATTTTCGTATTCTTTTGTGCGTATTATTTTTTATATAAAAAAATGCTTGTATTAATCTGTTAAATAAATAAGAATAATAAAATATCAGCTCGTAATTCCTGTATTATATTCTTATTAGTACAAAATTATTACGCATAGAAATGGCACGCACATTAATCCATCGTGAATTGTCCTCGAAATATATACAATTTGTAAAAAATGGTATGAGCTAAATCATGTAATTTTTCTAATAATGTTCTTATTATATTATTATTCATCCAGCGCATAATCATTGGTTACTTCTTTTATCGTACATATTAGCATAACGCTGAAAATAAGTCAACAAAAATACTTTTCACTTAGAATTTTACGAAGTAATTTTCATTATTCTACCAAAATTTTGCTTACTATAGTTATTATCTTTTTGTTAATACAATACTACTCTTTAGAAAACATTACAAAGAAAATTATATTGTTAAAATAACGAAAATACTATATTAAAATATTAATATCAAATCAACAAAAATCAAATCGTCCACGTTATGTAACATATTGTTGGCAAAATAAAAATCAAATATAAAATAATGCGACAATTTTTAAAAGGAAGTTAATTTGGTAATTGTGGAGAACCACCCCCACCCCCGGATACAAAGTGTTAATATATGATCAATCAATGCGGTTTTTGACGCTGATTACAAATGGAAAGACATTTTTTTGGATTGATATGCAGCGTCAAAAACTGTATCGATTTCATACTCTATATCTCTCCTCACGAAATATTTTTCGTAAAATGATCACATGTCTTTTTAATTCAATTGTTTAAAAATAAATGTTAGTAGATCCTGGACAAAGTTTTCTCATAATACTTGTATTTCAGCAACATGTTAATTTTCTAACTTGTATAACGCCTCATCATGAGAGAGGGGAGTAATTTTCCGTAATTACTTTTAATTTTCATTAATACGATATTGCCTAATGTCTGGTCCGTTTGATACAATTATCAGTTATGATAAGGGGAAGTTTAAGCAGCTTTTCTTAAAATTTTATCTTAAACTATAACCTGCGTAAAATATGTTTACCGTGGAATTTGCATCTGGAAAGGATGCTACCCAATCAACCGTAGTTATGTCATTTTCAAGCTTCCGCGTTGTGCATAGTTGGCTATGATGTTTCAAGTCATTATCTTCCAGAAATACTTACTTTAATCCATCTTCATCAAACTAATCTTTTGTCAGATTTTAATAAATATTTTTTATAAAATGATCGCATACCTTCCAAATTCAATTTTTTGAAAATAAATGTCAATTAACCCAAAAACAAAGGTTTTTTTTAAATACTTGTATTTCAGCTACATATGATTATTTTGTAACTTATATTTTCCAACCTCTATGGAAAATGTTTAATTAAATAAAACTATTATATTTAAAATAATCATAGATATTTAAACAATTTCAAAGAAATGGAAATGGAATATTTAAAAGAATATTTCTGTATGCTGAAATTCATTGTACAAGCACTATACATATTGTGAAATACAAAAACATATTATTCTAGAAATCTTTAAGCAACATTAGTATCAATAAGAAAACAATTTTATTTAACATTGGCATTCAACTTAAAATATCTTATACAAGTAGCATTATATTGTTAAAAACATGCCAAAAAGAGTATGGACAATTTTGATTTAAATTCACTTAAAATCATTTCAGCTATTTATTGTTAAAATGCATTGATTACCCTGCTCAGGTTCATAAAATTAATAAAAATGAATATGTAAATTCAGGTAAGCAGCAGAATAATATTCTCCAATTTCGCTATTTTACCATTAGATGAAAATTTAAATAAATAAAAAATAGCAAGCAAAACTTTTATTTATTACAGAATATGAGATTACAAGATTTCTGAATAGTGAAGGAAAACACTTGAAAATATATTTATATACATATTACAAAAATATGAACGTGTACATTATCAAATTACCCAGTTCCTCGAGAGAATCAGTTACTGATGATACGCAAAATGTCAAAAGAAAACACGAATATTGATATATCAGAATACGTTTCTCTAAATTAATATACCATTATTTAATATAAACGGGAAATTGTTAAGTAAAATGAAATATAATATAAAATCTAATAACAGTTTCTAATTCTTAATAATAATGGTATTGAATTTCTTATTCATAAGCATGACTCTATATGCGACATGAGATATTGCATCAGATTTAATATAACTTGTAATACAAACGAAAAACCGGCGATTAAATTAATATAGTATTTCGTGTAAGATTTAAGATTAATTTTTTGTTTCTTGTAATTGATATTAATTTTCATATTATATTTCAAATTATTTCAATTATAGATTATAATATATATGTCTATATATATAACATAGATATCTTTTTAGCATTAAAAAATTTGATTCTTCAAACTTCTACACTATATTCATTTGAAATATATACATGTAGTATATATATATAAATTTCTAACTTTCTAATGCTAAAAAGATGTCTAGGTTACCGCATTAGAAACCAAAAACTGATATTAAATCTCATATTACATTTCATGCTGTTATGAACAGAAATCTTTTGTTTGTTTTAAATGTTAAATTTCATATAATATTATATAAAAGGTATAATATTCTGTGAAGATTGAAGCACGAGATTTTATGTTTAATATCAAAAAAGACGTCCAGACCTTGAAACTAGGAACAAAAACGTCATATCATATCTTAGATTAGATTTCATATCATTTAAGTCGAAGACTTTTTGTTCGTATTGCAAATAATATCAAAACTAAAATCATTCTCCTGTTACATAACCAATTTCATAATCCTGCTTATTCTTTTCAAAACAATTT
>JABFOX010003757.1:0-10049 GCA_022817665.1 Axea sp. ZL-2020
CATTTGAATATCGCGGGAGTTGACGCGTACTGCGCATCAATTTCAGTAGAGTTCTCCGTCGAGAGGATAGTTCCCAGGTGGCGTTGACGGTCGAAATGAGTACAGATTAAAGCATAGGGAATTTTAACCCCCTGATTAAGATTTAAAAGCGTTTATACTTATACCTTACACAATGACAATAGAACTCTATATTTAATTTAGTGTAACTCATAGTGTACTTTAAGTGTAATTTAAGTTAATACTTTAAGTGTCACCACTTAAAGTGTTTGCCTTGTCCAGTATTGCTTAACTTCGGTGATCTAACAAGTCTGCCGGTAACAAAATGTATTGGTAGCCCTGGTCACTAGCGGTGTGACGAAACCACTGATCTTTCTGTGTACTTCGGATAGGCTACAGCGTCTGAAAAAGTGAAGCCAATTGGACGCCATCTTATTGCGGAGTGAATTTAATCCAAAATGGCGTCAAAAGATGTTTGGTGTTCAAATTAAACTACCGTGAATCAAAGTGCACTTTAAGATCGAAATGAATACACTATTAAATATAAACACGGTGAAATAAATTAAATATAAAATATATAATTAAACAAAATAAAAAGAAAATAAGAGAAGGAAACAGGAAAAATATAGACATTTTGAAATAAACATACGTATATCGGAGAAATATGGTTTTCAAAGTGAAAAATCAAATCTTGAAAAATGTGTTAAACATGCTGAATAAATTATATACTTTGTTTTCTTTATTTAAATAAATGTACGACCGATTGTATAAAGTACATCAAATTATAAATTTGCTATATAATAATAAATAATTTAAAATGCTTACGAGCATAATACTACTTTTTGATCATTGATTTGGCCGTTGTGCAATCGGTCGTAGCTTTATTTTGTATGATTTCAAATGTTCTATCTTTTCCTATATTTATTTATTTTTTTATTTTAAACATAAGCGATGCTCTCGCGCTCCTCGATGTTTATATTTGTACATGAGATATTTCGAAATATTATTCGGGCGAATCAGTTATAGTTGGAATTAAATAAATGGAGGCGTCCATTGCCACGATGCCACGTTGCCAAGTTTATTAGTTTTGTCAGGTATTTTATGCCAAGACTAAAAGGATTGTAATTAATTTTTCATCCTTAAGTAGTGTTTCAAGATGTGTATGAATGTTTAATGAAATTCTTTGTTTTGATTTGAAATTAATATCTTCTCGGAATTCTGACTATTATATATACGCGATCAACAGACAAATTAATTGGCTGAAAATGGACCAATTATGAACACTGATGTAGGACGTAATTCAATTTAATCAAGTGTCGGAGGGTGGTAGATCCGGTGAATATGGTGATTCATGAATCCTACTTATGACCTTTTGCCATAATTCTGGCATGTGTGTATACACATGTACATATACATATAAACACAAAATTTGCTCTATACAAAACAGGTGCCGGTTGAAATGGACTTGGAATTTCCATGCGAAGGCACGTCCCTTTATGGCCACTGGAATCCATTAAACGTTAATAAAAATGATGCACTTCCTCCTGGCGAAGGTACCACTGATCAATACGAAATGGGCGATCTCAGTGGAAAATTCGGAACACTGGATAACAGAAGGAAATTTATCGACACTTACAACGACACGTTATTACCCTTGTTTGGACCCAGAAGTATTTTGGGACGAAGTGTTGTCATACACAAAAAAGAGCAAAACTTGAGGCAAGTTTTACAATTATCGCAGCAAACACAAAAGAAGTGAATGCATTGGTATTAAACATTACTTTTAAGTTTGGATCCATATAATGTTTATACAAAAATAAATAATTATTTCACTTTCTGAGTAATAAATATATATATAAATAATCTATAATTCTAAGTAAAAGAAAATTAACAATGTGTTCCATATAAGCAAGTATTGATCAATATCCTTTAAAAAAAATATTAGCTTACCCCCCCCCACCGGGGGTGCTAATGTGTAACGTCGACGGAGCTTTTAACGGTGATTAAAAATCTGAAAAAAGTTTGTAAATATCTCGAACAGTTCTCGAGATATTCTTGATTTAGTTTTCTTCGGTTTTATGAGTTTTAAGTACAGATATTTTTTGAAATGTGGCAATACTGCGTGTTCCAAAATTATGGAAATCAAAAAAAACTTAATCAGGAATATCTCGAGAACCGTTTGAGATATTTACAAAATTTTTTCAGATTTCTAATCAGCGTCAAAACCTCCATCGATTTCATACATCAATACCTCATGTTTGGGGAGGTGCGTGAGTAAAAAAAAATGCCAAAATATTTTATTAGTAGACTCTTGTAGAACACTGTGTACTTTTAACATTTCTGTCGGTTAGAAAAATATGGACAACCATTTAAAAAGGAGAAAAAATTTCTTTTCTGTAAATGCCAATTGAAAATTGATAGTAATGAAATATTTTTCGATTGCCGTCAGTATTATTGATGTCTGCTGATCATTTCTGATAGAGATGAAGAATATGGAACGCGTGTAAAAGTAACACATTTTTCAAACGAAATAAATGTAAGGGAAAGAATCGAGTGGAAGAGTGCAATGTTTCTAAAATGAACAAATTCCGTTGCGTTTTTCGACTTTAAATTCAAATATTTCTTACAATAATAAATCATTTTTGGAAATGTCTGGACATCACCGGCCGAGATATGAGAACATTTTAGACAGAAATCGATATATAAATACGGACGTTATTAATCGTGAGATATCATCAATATATTATTTTATTTATAAATATAACAGATAAATAGAAGACCATTTTTATATTATTTTTAAATAATAATAAATGTTATTTATAAATAATAATAAATATTCTATATACATAACAATCCATGTTATTTATAAATAATATAAATTTCTTATACATTGAAATTCATCATAAAAGTTTGCAATTTTAATGCTACAATTTTGGTAAGTGTTTCATTAAGTTCCCCCACCCACACTCCCCCGATATATATCTTTGTTCAGATAGTTTTTAAAAAAAATTAAATCGTAATCAGCGTCAAAAATTACGTTTGCTGCATACATTAATATGAATGTGCGGGAATATGGTTTGCATAATTACCCAATTTTAAATAATAACATTTTTAATACCAAAATTCTACTTAATAGCAATAATAAATTTGTTAAGTTTTGAAAGTTGCATTTCTTTTTTAAGGTGGGCTTGTTCAACGATAGAAAGAGGCTATGCGCCTTCCGAAGCAAGAGAATTACGAGCAATTGCATCTTTTCATCATCCTAAAGGTTATGCTTATGGATATATAAGAATGGTAAATGTAGATTATTTAAATTTCATATTATATTTATGAAAGTATGGTCTTTTACTAATACTCATTTATGGGATACATTGCGGGAACTCACGTAAACACAATTATTTTGGAACAAGTATTCATCCGATGGAGCAAGATCTGGGGAGTACAAAGGATGGGGTAGAGGGTTCCAATCAAATTCTAACAGTTTTTCTCTTACAGTCATTGCAAAGACAAGTATCCTAACATTGATGGAAGGTATATTTATCAAGAAGAGAATTTTTTAATGAGAGAAGTAAGTAATCGTCTGATAGAGCAAGATCTGGGGAGTATGGAGGACGGAGTAGAGCGTTTCAATCAAATTGTACCAACTCTTTTCTTACAAAGAATGCCGCAATAAGTGTCTTAACATTGATGAAAGGTATATTTATCAGGAAGATAAGTTTTAAATGAGAAGAGTAAGTAGCAGTCTGACGAAGTAAGATCTAGAAAGTTTGGAGGATAGCGTAGGTCGTCTCAATCAAATTGTAAAAGCTTTTGTCTTGGAATCGTTGCAAAGACAGGTATCCTAACTTTGATGGAAGGTATACTTATCAGGAAGAGTATTTTTGTATGTGAAGAGTAAATAATAGTCTGACGGAGCAAGGTCTGGGGTATATGGAAGGTAGGGTAAGATATCCCAATCAAACTGTAGCAACTGTTCTCTTATAACCAATTCAAAAGTGTTTGAACCTTCATGGAAGGTACAGTTAAAAGGATAAAAATTTTTGAATGAGAGGAGTAAGTAATAGTCTGGTGGAGCAAGGTCTGGGGAGTATAAAAGATAGGAAGATTGTTGGAAGGTATAGTTATTAGGAAGAAAATTTTTGAATGAGAGGAGTAGATAGTCTGATAGAGCAAGGTCGGGGGAGTATGGAGAATGGGGTAGAGCATCCCAGACTCTAACAACCCACATGTATTTTCTGCTGTTTGCGAAGTAAAGTGAAGATAAATCGTTAAATGTTATTTCAACATGTTGCATAAATAATGATAAGAATTAAAATACGTTTGACATTTTAGACACAGTTAATATACAATGATGGCAGCCAAAGTGATACCATAATGGAAATGAAACTGAGGCATCCTGGAAAGAATGACCGCAATGTGGTAAACACAAATTCTGTGAATTCTTGAACGAATTTCAATTTCTCTTGTGTGAGTTTGGCACATTCATTAAGTTAATGCAACATTTCAGACACGCAATCATAACTGGGCGATATACGTAAATCCTGTTGGAGTGGATGCAGCTGTTAAAGCACAGGACACGCGTTGCGTGGCAGCTGGTTACAGATGGAATCCTTACTTCACTCAGCTCGCAGATCCCCTTAACGTAATGCGTCGTTTCAATATGCATAGAGTGATATAGCTTTCTTAACAGAAAAGAGGGAGTAACCTAATGTAGAAATGGTGTATGAATGGGTCTTCAACCATGAATGAAATTTTCGTATCGTATGCATAACCAACCAAGTTTCGTCTTGTGCACTTTAGGAAGACCTGTACAAACAAGAATGTGGACCAGATTTGCCACTGCGGTGTGACGTCGGTGATCTTTCCGCACGTTTGGGCCCTATTGATATAGGACTTGAAAGGAGAGTCCTCGTAGACCCAAACTTTCCATTGGAAGGTCCGGTGTCGGCCATGGGTAAATCGATTGTGATCTTGAACAAAGATTTTGGTAATAAACGATTTGCGTGCGCCAACATAGAGCCTGATAATGACATCGTAAAATATGCGAACATACGAAAGCCACCGCGATTCGTTGTGTGAGTTCATTTTCGTTTGTATAATTTAATTTAAAATGGTTAAATCTAGTTGCTTTCTGAATCAGCGCCTTTCAGTTTAGTTTTTATGCCCGTTTATCTACCGTCGGTAACAACGAAATTGTTAATTTTGTTATTAAAATCACGCCACCTGTCGTCCTTTGGCTTGGGAAGGATCGAGTAGCACAAAATAATCCCATCTGGCGGCTTCCGGGGTGTGTGGGGCGGTATATTTTTAAAGGGGAAATTCCCTTTGCTAGAGGGAATTTTCCCACAGAAGGACGCTTCCCTGAAAAACGTGATAGGTTTTTCATGACCACTTTTCTTTCAGCGCTCAGTTTTTAGAAGATGTACGACGCATAATGGGCATACCGGAATGGATGTTATCAATAGATAATCGCAAGACAAAAACTCTGCACAATGGAGCTTGCATACAATTCTTAATGCACTTCAAAGGTTCGTAATTCGAACACCGATATCACTTTAACGAATCATATTTATTCGTGATTATATACATAATTATACTTAATGATAAAAAAATTTTTTTCCACCAAAAATATTCCATTTACAACTAGATTAATGATTTTTTTGAATGAACTTTAATTTAATCTCTTTTTATTGGTTGACGTATTGATTTGTTTGCAGGACCTATTGCAAATAAACTTGAACAAGATTTCAGCAAATTGATATCTACTGGAAGATTAGATTCACCCAGTTTATCAATACCTGGCTATATTCAGACAAAAAGAAAAAGTGTTCTGGGACACAGGCAATGTGGTTCAAGAGATACAAATGATAAAAGTGAATATTAATTACAAAATGTTGAGCTTGAAAAATTTATTACAAAAATCATATTATGTTATTCTTATTTATTCCATACGTTTTGCTTTAGGTTTTAATAGCTATAGAAGGAACGGTTCTTCTTCGTCTGTTGAATTGTCAAATGGGTCAATCACCTGGATCATATTGTATAATTTATATAGATTTTTTAAAAACGACTGAGATAAAGATATCATACTATAGTGTGCAAAAATGATGCACAATTTGAGCAGTTAAGTACGAACGTTTAATTCCCAACAGGGAGTGTTCCTGAGTGCAATCGATGCAGTTTATGACAGTGATTATAAATCTAAAAAAATTTTGCAAATATTTCGAATGGTTCTCGAGATAAAGGGCTTTTTGTATTGTCAGTTTTGTTTGTTTTGATTCGTTGTTACAACGAAAGTAACAACGCAATTTGTGATTTGTTTGTTTTGTTTTCTTTTTGTGACAACAAAAATAAGAAAAACTAAATTGCGATTATCTTGAGAGCCGTTAGAGATTTTCGCAATTTTCTTTCAAATTCGTAATCTACATGGAAAACTGATTCGGGAAAATTTCTCAGGGCGAGGATGGGAGGGTGGTAGAGTGAATAAATTAAAATATTAGTAACTTAAGAGTTGTATAACTTAAAAGTATGAATTGTCATTGTCAAATACTGATATATAAGTATTTTCAGTGAATTTTGTTATCTTTTTACGTAAATTACAACAATAACCGATAATTATGTGTATATATTGAACTGTATTTTTTGTATATTTCATAATTAAATTAAATGTTGTTGTATATCGAAGAATATTATTGTTATAGCTTGTATAGTAACAATAAAAATAATGTAACACGAAATAAGTGAATCATCTCTATGATTTGGAGACGTCCTTGCCACGTGGTTTTAATTTTGGGAAACAGGTAATAAGTCGCTTAACCCAATTTTGTAAAATATGTTAAATTTAAGTGTTAAGCAATTAATTCGATCATAACTTTTTCATATAAGAAGGAGGGCAGGTCAACAACACTTTGCTATTGTATCGTAACAGATGACAGGATAAAGTGGTTACATTTCTCTTATTTTACGTATCGAAAGTAACCTCACCTATTTTTTCTTCGGTAGTACAGTGGTCAGTATCCCCGTTTATCACGCGGGAGACTGAGATTCGATTCCCCACGCGAAAGTTTTTTGTCTGAAAACTAACTGGGATATCTTCAAATGCATTTTTAACGATTTTAATTGATTACCTCGAAAAAGGAAATTTAATATACACTATTACGAAAGACAGACAATTGACTAACTGTATAATCACTAAACAATTTAGAACTAAATATATTATCGCTTTGGAGGAAGAGCGGGGGACGTCAGCATCACATTACTGTTGTATCACAACAAGTAGCGAGGTAAAACGGTTTCATTTCTTTTATTTTACATATCAAAGTTAACCTTAGTTAATTTCTCTTCGGTAGTATAATGGTCAGTATCCCCATTTGTCACGCGGGGAACCGAGACTCGAGTCCCCGTGGGAGAGTTTTTACCAACAGACTAACTGGGTTGCTTAAAACGCATTTTTAACGCTTTAACGATCACATGCATTTTTGTTATTAGTAAAAGTCTTTTAACTGATCACAGTTCCAACGAAATGTTATAAAAAGATATATTTTGTGATTGGAAATTTGATGGATCCTGATTTGTAATTTTAACAGCACCCATTGATTTGAAAGGAGCAAAGCTCGCATTTTTGGAATGCGATGTGCACCGCGACGATGCGGTTCATTGATTTAAAAGGCAAATAATTAGCCTTTGGAATGAACCTGAAAATGTATGTATTAGTGATTTTGGTATAGTTTATTCGAATAATTTATATATGGATCTCGTCATGAGAATTTAATCTATACTGCTTTCATATCATTTTTGAGAATGATTAATTATGTGACAGTAATATTTCTGTTATTTAAAATTTTAAATAACTAAATTACTAACGTTTACTAATTAAATTTAAATAACGTGAATTTATAATAAATTCAATTTATAACATATGACAAAATTTCAACAAATAGGTAGAACCGTGTCCAGAGAAATTAATATGACAGGACATCAAATACAGCGAATGAAGAAGAGATAATTGATATTACTGTTGAATCAATAACATATAATAATTTATAAGTGAAAGGTTTTTTTTCCAGAAAAACGTTTCAGATAATGAATCATAATTAATTCTTCTGTAATAAAAAATATAATTTGAAGAATGATTTGGATGTTATTACTCACATTTTTAGTCAATTAGGATGCGTCATCAAATTTACCATACCTACCCTGATCTTGCTATTTCAAATTTCTGTTATCCCATTCCATGCAGAACTTTTAAAAAGGTCAAATATTTGAACCTAGGTTGTTATGTGTTGACACATCTACCACACTACCCTGATTTTGCCCCTTCAGACTTCTATTCTTTCATTCCATGCAGACATTCTAAAAAGGTCAAATTTTTGGAATTAGGTTGTTGTGTTGGCACTTCTACCATATAATCCTGATCGATCGACTTGAGATTTTCATTTCATAGAAACAATTTTTATTGTCCTTATTTAAGTCACTTAAACTAAAGTTATCTTTTATTTCATTCCCTTTAATTTACGTGGCAAGTTCACGTTCTGTATTTTAAGATACATTTTATTTTTGGATTTTCCATGTAACTGTATTTTTCTAAATTTAATTGAAGCAAAAAGAACTAAATCTGTTTATAGTTACAAATATCGCGTTGTTATTTATAACGCATTTATGGTGCGGAATTTTCGTTTAAAGTTATTGTAAATGACATTTGCTGTCCCAAATGCACTAAAAACTGTGACCAACAATTTGTCAAAATTTGTCAAATGGTTCTGTTAGTAGAGGTTTACATTCATTAGATTGTCGATCGGGAAGCGTTGCGCAATTCTCCAATCGCCGTGCAAACGAAATCAAATGAAAAGTTATTAAACTAGGATATATCGTTTGTGTGTATGTGCGTCCAAAGTAAAACAGAAGTAAAAATGTTCTATTGTCGTTACCTTGCGGTAATAAAATAACATTTCTCAGCATTTCTTTCTTTTTGCGAACTGAAAGTAATTTTTCTTAGAAAATAATAATGATTGTAAGTAAAGATGGATCTTACCCTGAATTTTCTAAGAACTTATTGAACGCTCCATGCGTGGAACGTAAAAATTACGTTACACTTAAGTAACAGGTTAAGTAAGACCTTAGTTTTCAAACAAAAATGTAAGGTTTCTTTGTGGTACAATATTTGCTCTCAACTTGTTAAACCGAGTGTTTTGTTCTTAGATAAATCAGACCAGAAAGTGAAACTTGTAATAAACATACGGCAGCCATACATTTATTATAAGTCATACAATATATATACTTAAGTCTAGAATACAACCCCCCCCCAACATGGGGTATTAACGTATAAAAGAATTTTTCGATCCTTATCTTACTTTAATATTCTGAAAAAGTTACGTTCTAATTTGCCTTCATACCACCCAGCTTCGATCACCTACTTAGGGATGGTACGTTTTATACATTCGTATTTCAATCCAAAGTCTGACTGAGCTTCACTACTACTTATTGGGATGAATGGAATTAGGCTTCCTCTATAATCATGATCGGATTGTCGTATATCTTTGCTATGCGAATTATGCGCTGGCTAGATACTGGATTAGACAATGGTTGGAAATTTAATGGTGCGCATTGATGTTATATGGAAGTAAATGACACAGACGTAAATAACTCAGATAGCGTAAGTAGATGATATAATGGACAGTTTGAATGATGAACTTCGCGGAGCTAGGTGTGGCTGACAAACTGACGAGGATTTTTTAGAAAGTTGTAATTACCGTTGCACAGAAATGCGCGTTATTTATAAATCAATTGCCGAAGCTTTGTCGAAGGCGGTTAATTGAAGACGTGAGCTTAGACGAAATAGGTGGTACCAACATGACGGTTGCCCAGCACATTATTCGGTATTAGCACGTGAGGTACTAAATCGGAATTACAATAATTGCAGGCTTGAGAGAGGAGTTACGGTGGGTCGGCGAGAAAGGTCGCCAGACCTTGCTCCGTAAGAGTTCTTTACCTCGGGGGTGACCCGAACGCAGCAACTAAAGGAGATTCATCCGCGTTTCTCAAAAATGCAGCGA
>JABFOX010003758.1:0-10048 GCA_022817665.1 Axea sp. ZL-2020
TTTTACATTGACTTAATTTTTAGTAATATTTGTTTTAAGACGTTCTATGAATCAAATGAAATATTGATATTAATGTGAGTTATTGAAATGTTTTTTAGTTACAATTTTAGATGAATTAACAAGTGGATTGTGCTCTATAAACTTTTAGGTTTATTTTATATTTATTTTGTATTGTATTAAATTATTTTGTTTAACTAAAACTGTTCAAATATATAACTATTAATTATACAACACTTCAAAAGAAACAATAATTATTACACATTAAAAAATAAGGCTGTATCGCAATCACTTTAGTGTTAGAATTAGTATATTTCTTTACTAATGAAACAGTAAATTCTTTAATAAATTAACATAATTCTGATATTAATCATTTTTAGACCACTTGATATGACTTGTACACTTAAATTATTATATGCGTGTATAATCATTTATATATATTCACTTTTTATTTTCTTCACTTTTTACTCTTCTGTTTCTTTTTCTTATTCTAAATTATTCATTCTTTTTCTCTACAATTTATTATTTATCTATTACTGCTTCTCGGATCTTTTATTTATTTCTCCATTCAAAACTTTAATGCATTTTAGGACTAAATAATTATTTACAGACATTATTATGCTTTCTTAATTATATTAATTTTATCTCTCAAAGTTTACGTTTCTTTTATTTTATTTTTGCTTTTTTATTTCATTACAGTCACAGTAAACTTTTCATATTATAACGTAAAAAATTTACTGAACAAATTTTTCTTTTTTTTCAAATCCTGTATTTTATGCTATATCTGCTCTGTAAGTATTTTCATAGAAATGTAACAAGCTAAAATTAATACATAAGACAAAAAAAAATCTAACACGGAATGAAAATAACAGTGATTGCTTAACAGTTATAATCGAATGAAATTTAATTGTAAATTTGAAATGGGCTTTAAATTTTGTTTCTTATTTGATTTTTTTATTTACTTCACGTTGATCACTCTAATTATTTCAATTCATCATATACATCACTCATAGGGGGTAGATAGAGCAAAGGGCCGATGATAAAGCATTCGGACTTATTCGTCTTAATCGTCAAGGAGTATTAATCGTTCTGACGTTTGAGGGACCTTCCTCTGCAACTGTTTCTTCTCTTTGGTACAGTCCTCACACCACATTACCGTGCTCCCTGCAGGCTTCACTTACTATTGCCGACAAAAAGGAAATATATGGCGTGTAAGACTCACAAATGCAGCGAATTATCGAACATCCGTTACTCAAAGTACGATATATTTTATTCAGAGTGACTATTACTGCTTGGTACGTGACGCAAAAACAAGCCCGATAGGCGTACTATGCAACAAACGACGGGATGCCACCGATCACTGTACGCATCATTAGTCGAGAATCATCATCAAAACATAAAGACTACGTATTTTAATTATTAATTGTTAATCTTGCAACTCTAATTATGTGTCATTTCAAACCAAAGGAAGATTATCTATATTTTGTTTAAAAAAAAGTGTAATACGCAAAAAGATATATTGGTAACGAAACTATTAATTTGAACTTTTCAACGCATATAATTAGTCCATTAATCATTTAATGAATGGTATTTGGGTGTCCACTGATAGATAACATAAATGCTTATTAACTGGAGTTACTTCGATCCCTAATAATAAAAATTAATATCAAATCTAACTTCACGGGAGTTTTATTTTCTAAAATTGACAGATTGTTTCAAAATGAAGAAATAAATAGGTGATCTATAGACAAACATGGTTACAAATATGTTTTTTACTATGAAGTCTTCGTAAAAAGAATTGTGTATTATCGCATAAGTTACATTGAACTGATTACCACTGATGTAAGTTTGACTCAAAAAAATTACTTTTGTCCACAATCACATGTTATGAAAAAATATATTGTCACAAAATGAAGATAATTAACTAATTATAGTTATACGGAAAGCTATTCAGGTACGAATAACCGGGAGGAGTGACTGTGTATGTACTAAATATGAAAACATAATGTATCAATGTCGTAGAGTGTGTTATATGAACAATATTTTAATCATTCTAGCGTAGCGATCAAAAAATTAATAATCAGATTATTAGTTAAATCAGACTAGTACAAAAATATTTGTGCACATTAGATTTGATATTTACTATTTTACATAAATATTAAATATATTCATTGAAATGCATATTCACAAAAAAAATCAATTAGCTGTATATCATATATAAATGAAAATGAATATTGCTTTCACTACTAACTTTGCATTTGATAAAGGTAGATAAAGTATTAAGATTTCAGTTACTTTTTACGTCATAAAATGCACGAGACAATGTTGGAAAGAAAAGAAGAAATAGTACATATTGTGATTGTGCGCTGAATTTAAAAACATTAAAGAGCGAATAAAACTTTAATATTCTATAATTTTATGTTGTTCGTATGGTCATTTTATTGCCGATGCTTTATTATTTGTTAAAAAGGCAATGCACTATACATTGAGAAAATAGGTTATATTAATGACAATTTAAATTTAAAAGAAATGAGTAGTGAGACACTTTAGGTTATCATTATTTTTTTAATTGAAATAAGATTATAAAATGTGTATTGTCATAGATATTCAGTTTAATACTGTAGACGATACTGTAGTTGTTTATTTTGATATTGAAAAATATTAATTTTTTATACTTTTTGTATTCGTATGAAATAAAATTAAAACATTTTTTAACAGAATTTGATCAATCGAGACTGAAGTAAATTATTTTTGACGCATATCTGACGCATATTTGACTTGTTCATTCAACAGGATTATTGATTTTCTGTTATTCACATTTTGATCTATTTATTTCAAGCATGAATTTTTGTAAACCAGTGAAGGAATTTCGTAACAATAATATTTCATGACATTTTGTCTAAATTGTGGTTTTTAAAAACATTTGTACTTTGTAATCAGATTTGATTAAATATAAAATTCTAAAATATCGATCGTTTTTAAATAGAATGAGGGATGCCTATATTATTCCATATTCAATACTTTTTCTTAAATAGCACTCTTTTAATTATCTCTGCATTCAAGTTATAACTACTAATTTCAAGATGAATGAGGTAATTTGGCACAGTATTAAATGAAGACAAACGATATTTATAAAATTGGTTTGCATTACCATTATTTCATTCGTGTATCTTAATGCCAATACATCAACACTATGCAGAACTGTACAAGTGATTATTGCAGCGAAGAGTTTTCTTATGACCTACCAACTATGCTTTCATGCTTTTGTTGTTATTAACCCAACTACTACAACTGATGTATTGTTTTTGAACATCATTTATAATTTTATTAAATATATCATAATGATCAATTATTATGTTAAAGTCAAATTTAAAAATGAATAACACCTTTTATTCTTCGCATGACCTACCTTTTCGAAAATTATCATAGATATTTTTTGGTATTAACTGTTAGTATTTTAAATTTTGTAATATTCGAATGATGTATATATGTGTACATTTAATTGTAGATTACAAAATCATCCGAAAATAGTTAGATCTCTATTGTCGTGCTTGTATCAATAAGACTAGTTTTTTCCGAAAATTGAAGCATATGAGTAGAAATGAAAACAGTGTAGGACTCAGCAAGTTGTCCTTCCTTGTAACAGTTCCACTGTAACACCATTCTTCATTTTAATATTAATGCTTACTATTCCATGCTTACTATTACATTTTTTTAATAATCGTAACCCCTACATCACATTATATGTACCATAATATTGTGTACAGAATCGAGTCAAAAGCTCTTTTGAAATTAATAAATGCTTCGGATAATTTATAGTAGGGACGAACAAAAGTTATTGCTATGTTCTTCTGTAATGAGATGTTATCTTTGATTGGTTCTTAAGCATAAAACTAACTTGGCATTCGTTTGGATGTCATAAACCCCACACTATGATACAATTCCAATGCAAAATAATTACTTTGAAAACTTCAACCATCGAGCTAATTAATTAAAGCGAAACGTCTATAATTGACGGGATGCTTAATATCTACTTTATTATATATATTTTCAATAGTATAATTTGCATCTTGCGTTATCCATCGGGTGTCATATCTGTAAAATAAATTAAAAATTCCGTTTGGACCCGGTGATTTGTTGAATTTCAGTTATAAATATATTATAATATAATAAAGTTCTTTGAACTTCATTGCATAATATATTTGTGTCTGCAATATAACAAGACGAGTCCGAAAATGATTTTGGGTTTATAACTCTCGTTGAGTACATATTTTCATAGAAGTCTTTTAATCTTTCACGTGATATTACACAGGAAGGAGTTTTCATTCCGCTCAAATTTGTTATCCATTACCCAGAAGGTTTTTGCATCGTTTACTTTAAATAAATTTATTTTTTCCATCGCCATAAAATTTCCTCTTTTACTTTTAAGTAGATTTGCATAATGTTTTCTTTCTCTCAAGAATCCTTTTCAATACGTTTATCACAAGATCTTCTCCATTTTCGACATAACTTACTCGGTGTTTTTTTGGATTGCCGATAATTCTCATATCAAACCTTATATCTTTTAACTTAGTTTATGGATATTAACTCTCTTTCATTTATTACACTTGTCTAATATTTACGTGAGCTAATTGTTTTTTTTTTAATCTTAACTTTTATTAGAACACAAATTGTTTTGATTTTCTGTGTATTCATAATCAACATTTAAATATTTCACTGATTTAACATATATTTTATTGTTCATTAATTAAAAGTTCATTGACACAGATTAAAGCTAAACGATGCTCACCTTAACGCTCTCCAAACAAAAATCATGATGTTTGTAAAATGATGTATTTCGGTTTAATGATGATTGATTTTCTGAAAATGATGTTAATTATAACATTAAAGTCAGCGTCAAAGTAACATTATTAATATGAAAACTACTTATAGAATTAATGCGAAAGATTTGTACCATATTAATACATCATCATTTTAATAAAGTAATTAGTAATTCATTTTGTTCATATTCTGTAGTTGGATATATTACGAAGATTAAATCTACTTAATTAAAAACTTTTACACTTGCAAATTTCCTCGCGGAACATTCAAAATATTAAATTTAATGCTATCATTAATTGATACGGTATTTGAAAGAAATACTATATATATTTCAAGTATTTTAGTATCTAGTGCGGTAAAAACAAACAACGACAAAATGAGACATTTTAAATGTACATTAACTTTCATTTACGCATAAAAAAGAACATTAGATTTAATTAGATTAATGTTAAATACTGTGCTACATTGTTATAATTATAAAATGTTATATACTGTGCTCTACATATGAAATTAACCGCAATTAAGTTTAGTTATACGTTTGCATACCATTCGCCAGATAACAAGGTTTCGTACGCCATAAATAAGCAATTTATTTCTTTTGTCGCTAATTCCACGGTTAGTATTATTTCCGTATGCCCCCATTGTAACTATTTGAGGATCAGATTCCTCGAATCGCTGACTAGAGTGATTAGTTGAATTCTGTTCGTATTGCAATTATTTCTTGCTGGTAAATTGCACTTCTTGCGATTAGTACTCAGCTATCGATCCAAGTTCGTCAGGGCTATCTGAACGAACACACGTATTTTTCAACAAGTCAAATTCAACGCACACGATGAAAATCAGTCGGTTCCAATCTGTAGTATCGTGTGTCTAAAATTGACTAAGTTTAAATTGTTCAGCAACAAATCTCAGATGAGAATTGCGCGCAATATTAAATCTGACGGAACAAGAGAAAGTGTAGAAAACTGAGTGAAAGTACGAAACGAGTTTAGCGTTGGCGATAAATGCAGCTAAAAATGATGCATTGATGCGAATATAATAAAGCAAAGCATAATCCGCACATTGCACAATTGGACGTTTTTCATTGAATTTTGCAGTGCTTTTATTTGAAATTGGCGAAATTGGCGAAATTCAATGTGAGATACTTGTGAAATTGAATTGAAACCAGTGATCTGTTTTTACATTCAGACGAAGCTACGACATCGTATTTTCTGCACACTTTGAATTAAGAATGCGATAATCGTTCTACATTCGTTTCTTCCAGATCGGTGCACTTTTATTTCGTTCACTCGGACTTTATGTCCTGGTATACGTATGTATGTACGTTCGTAAACTGGTGTGTGCACGCTATATATAACCTGGGGGCTAAGCTCTTGGTCAAAGTACTGCGTGTGATTGCTGATAGAATCGAATCTGCTGCTCTCTGCATGGAGCCGGAGAACAAGGCTTCCTGCGTTGCTTTTGACCATCAATTTGAGAGCAACGAATGGCTCACATTTTTATCTGTATATATACATAGAGTACATAGGTACAGGGTCAAGCAGTTTGTAAAGGTAGCACGTTTTCTAGCAACGAAAAATAAAATGTCCCTTTCACGAACTGTAGACGAAATAATGTTTACCAAATGTTCGTTTTCTATCTACCGTAAGCTTATGTATTCCATTTAATCTGTTATTTTAAAGGTGGTTATACGATTGTCGCAGTATTGCTAAATTCGGTACGTTTTTTTGAGTTATTAAAAAAGAAATAGCACGCGAATGATGACAGTCAAAAGCAAAAATAAACTTGAAACGTTAAAAAACGTGCAGCATTTTCGTTGCAATAAAGCAATCTCATCGAAGACTGAGAATTCATTCTCAGCGCAGTTTTGCGCTGAACAATATGATTGTATATTTGATTCTACATCTTCACTTTCTAAGTTAACTCGGGTTCTAATTAAATTCTGTTTTAATGATGAAATTTTCAGTAACTCCCGAAAGGTGCTCATGAATTTCATACTGCCGGAACACTACTCTCACGGTTTGCATATAAAATATATACGTTTCCATTTCGTTGAACTTTAATTAACTCATTGAATTAAAAGCTTGCGACATGAAGAGAATTTGTCTCGAATCATTTGCCTCTCATCGATCGTAACAGTTTTCATTTAATTTCCGTCCTAGTGCTCAATATAACCATTACTCGAGTAGAGCACTAAAACCTACTAGAGCTTGGATTATACATTTCAAATAATCTCTTTTCATAATCAAATTTTAGCCACTCTTTTGAATCAAACAACTTGTTAAATTAATGGACATAAAAATATAATGAATGCCAGTTAAATTCCACTGATATTTCTTTAAGTTTATACAAGAAACTTATTCCGAAGGAATTGTGCCGTAAAAACAACAATGCGTAATACATCTAAACAATTTTTAAATCGATAAAATCTTTAAATCACGCAACTGGAATCAAATAACTAGAATCTCGCGTGAATGAGACGAGATTGCGATAATCAGGAACGATAATATTCTTGATTACTTTTGCGATCGTAAATCATCGGTCGCAGGTCGAAGAAATTGTCGTTATATAGATATAACATTGCAATGGTAAGAAAATAGTCGTACGTCAACCAAAACGGCGTTTAATAACTAAGCGTGGAGATATCTCGCGCGACGTGCGAGATATCGATTATCACTGTATTCGCGGCGGGTGTTTTCTCCGACGTGGAACCAGCATCGTCAGACTCCGTTGACTCACTCGGTTCTCCAATGTGTTAACAATACAACTGGGAGTGGCGACATTCCTTACACCCCGATGTTTATCCTTTGCTCTATTCGTGATCTTTTGCAACGTTCGATCCTCGAGGTGTTGCGATGCTTATCCGATTGATGTTGGCGTTTTTCCCCCGCGATCTCGCATTCGACTTATTGAGAGATGCACGATTGGTGTTCTGAGTGAGACATGAAGATTGATAGATTACCAAGGAAATGAAAGAGAGCCCCGACAAGATAGGCTAGGTACTCTAGCGGTCAAACTTACAGATGCTCAGAATCAACGAAGATTCAATTATCATTAACTCAATTAAAAAATTACGCAGATAACATCGTAAATTATTCAACGATTGAATTTTAGTACTTTCTTATTTAAATGTTGTCTTTTTAACAATAGTACGTAGTTTTTGTTGCACGACAAAAATATTGCAGTACAAAGCAATACGTATTTTTTGCATCGTTTGTACCATTTTTGCCATATTCATTTATCTATGTTTTTGAAGTCTTAGAACATAAAAAACAAAGTATTAAATTAATTCTGGTAAAGAGTATTCATTTTAATAAAAATAATTATAAATATATATAAAAAGCCACATTACATTTAATAAAAATTGCACCACGTTGTTAAGTAAAGACACGCATTTTAACTAAAATTTGTACGATTATATACAATTTAATAAGTTATGTTTAAAAAAAAGATTTTTAATGTACGTTAGAGCAAACTCTAAAATGTACATTTTCAATTTTAACCAGGACAAATTTCAAATTATATGAAGAAAGATTTATGAAACGATTGACTTTAATAAATTAGGTTTTAATTGAAGCAAATTAAGATTGAAATTTCTTATTTGAAATAAACTAGCAAATTCACCCTTTCCACTTTTTATTACTTTCTTTTCGACTAGTCAGAAAGCAGAAATAATTCCTTTAATTATAAAAATAATTACAATTATTCATTATTTAAAGTTATTTATTAGTAAAAAAATGTTTCTAACATAATTTTTTTGAAATAAATTTAAAATAAATAAATAAAAAGAAAAAAATCTAATAAATTATTTATAAGAAATTGTCAAATTTTTTGTACTAAATATGCAGCAATAGCCAAATAACTCGAGATTTAGTTTAAAAATAAAACTATTCTTCGTAATTTTCTTTTATCTTCTTATTTTTAATGTTGCAACTGTAATCTCTCAGTTTTTATTTAATTTTACGACATATTTTTAATACGTCACGTATTCGTGTAAACAAATGTACAATATTTTTATTAGGTTAATGTGAATTTCAATATGGACTAATAAACTGTAATGTTTTAATATTTACCTATCATGTGAATAATTTACGATAATATAATTAAAGTATTTTATTTTAAATAAATATTTCATTTTATAAAATGTTTCTTTCGATATATTTTATTCATTATTCTTATAACTTTTAATTCAACAATTCTTGTACAAAATTGTACCAGTGACAATAGATTGACTATCGTACGTATATTTGCTATTAGTAACTCTTATCTTTTGCTTTTATATTTATGCATACAATTTTTACAGTGCAAAACGAAAAATTTGGCATGAAATATTAATAAACGTTGTTTTAACGATTCAGACAATATTTAGTTTTCAGAAATTAAAGGTACATTATCATAATAGACAAGTATTTTAATGTGTTTAATACACTGCTTAAATACAAGATAATTTTTAACTATGGAGATGAAATATTTTTGTAACAACTATTTCGTGTAAAATGACGTAAGAATGGGATTTTACGTTAATTTATTATTATTTGTAGACAATGTATCCATCAATCATATTTTGTCAAAGCAATAATATAATAAAATTATAAAATGTATAACTTATTAAGAATTCATGTGGGATTAACAGTTTAATTATGTTAAACGCGTTTCTTTACTTATTATAAATAAATTTTAATCATCATAAAAAAGGGTTTGGATGATATAACATTATTACATTCAAATGCAGCGCTTCAATTACGAGTGAAGTTTTTTTCCCTGTTGGTTCGTTACATTAATTAACGTTCGAATCAAATTCGTGTGTTTAATTAAAGCTAAGAAGCGTAAATGGATACAATTGTGAAAAAGACAAACGTCAGTCTCCAATCGTTTAAAGATGGGCAATCTCGAATGAAAGTTGGTAAAGAAATTTATTCCATTCATCGTAACATCTAAATGTATGGACAGTAATTGGAGCAAGTGAAGTGGTACGGAGAAGGGAATTGCATCGCAATACACCGCTGCGTTTGTCTGTACTTTGAAACACAGCCGAGATCTGGTAAATCGAGTCAAACGACTGATATTAATTACCTTTATAATTATTGACTGGATACGAGTGCTCGTGTTCAACGGTTGATTTAAGACTCAACATATTCAATGAAATCGCATATGTCAATGTGCTTATTTATTGAGGTACTCGCGATTAGGTTATATGTAACAAAAGTCATCAATTGAAAATTGTTTCAAT
>JABFOX010003759.1:0-10047 GCA_022817665.1 Axea sp. ZL-2020
TGCGAACTGTTACCTTGACAACGAGCATAAATTTGAAATTGTTTGATCGATAATTTACGAGATATCGATCACTACAGCCATCTACCGAAAAAATAATGGATTTCTTTTTCCCCAACCTAATATTACGCGGTCATGAGTCCATGGTGCGTATATTACGGGGCCAAGGTGCGTATGTCTCGAGTCCAGATTGCATATGCCATGGAATACATGTATATAGTCCAGGTACATATGACATCTTCTACTAAGAAAACCACTGATTTGCATATTTGAAAAAAATTTGCAAGCTGCTTATGAATGTCAAAAAATTTTGCAAAAATCTTTAACGGTTCACGAGTTTTCATGATTTTAATTTAACTAAACTAACAAAATTAAGTTTGCTGCTTCTTTTTTTTTTACCTTTACTTTACTTACAATACTTTTACAAGAAATACCTTTTGCTGGTATTTCTCGCAAACATCTTTCAGATTCGTATTCAGCGTTGAAAACTGCACCAACTTCACATATTAACACCCTATTTTAGGGAGGAAATACTATTCCACAATTACCTAAAAGGTATATATATACATTTTTAATAAATCCTTCATTCATGTGTGAAAGTGATCATTTATACGGAATAAATATATTATAATTATTGTAATAATTATTTAAATTTTAAAAGACGGCAAAAAAACTGCAATAGTGATTCTATAATTGAAGAACATTTTATTTCAGATAATTGTTATAAATAAATACGGAAATTGTATAGAATGCTCCTTTTCATATGCTTATACTTGCAAATAAAATGATATTAACTATTGAATTAGTATGATAAAAAAATATTGTTTAATTTTTGATTAATTTTCGTTAATCGAAAAAATTAAGTTCAGATTTTTAATTCATTTTAAAAATGAAGCGTTTTTCACAAAAACAAAAAAATTTTAGATTAAAAAAATCACTGTAAAATAAACTCGTATCTTCATATTCTGATATCTGAAAATAAATAACTTTCGTGTAAAAAATATCGAGTATTCTTCAACAATATAATTTTAAACAGAAAATACCTATACATTTATAATGTCTTATAAATCACTATTAATATGTTTCTTTTGAACGCAAACATTGAATAATTTAATGAAATGTTTTTTTTTATTCTTTATGTAATAGTATGAAAGAATCTTTGTTTATTAAATACACCCAGTTTGACGGTTCGCCGAGTTGCATTGATCTTATCGTTTGAGAAGTACGAGCTTTCGTGGGTCCTCCACTCTTTGGTCTACTGAAGCAATAAGGTTAGATAGGCTAGACAAGCATCGGGTAATATTGGATGGACGACGTTCATCCCATCTCGAACGATCTCCGCCTTTACGAAATCTCAAACCCCTAAACAAATTTAATAAATCCGTGATTTCCGTGTCGAAGTGAAACCATCAAATCAGCAGTGCTCTGCCTTTAAATTTACACACGTTAAATAAAATTTCAACTAGTATATGAAATTTTCGGTCTCTCTGTTTTACATTTCAGATACGTATCAAAACAAATGAAATACGAAAAGTCAATCTAACGATTACTTATCCCATTTTTTAATTATAAGTACATTTTGAAACAATTTGGAATAAATATAAAGAAGGGCTACGTATAATTCAATCTATAAAGCCACTAGATCTCATCAAACTTAATTTAATTCGAAAAAATTTTTATAAAATAATATCTGTTTAGATACGACAAGAATAGACATTTTATTTGATTATGTTTGATTTATATGAGATAAAATATTTGATTCCCGTATTATATGAGACAGTATTAAATTTGATGAGATTCATAAAGGATTCTCAAAATTGTTATAGTTAGATTTAATTAGATAAGCGATTATGAATATTTCACAGGATAATTATATACAAATAATACCCGCATTAAAAAAATTGTAGACTTTTTCTATTCAAATTTTCAAAATCTAAATTTGTATACACACAAAAATGTTTAGATGCACTAAATTTTCTGAATTGTAGAATCTTAAATAGTAGTTTAAAATATTTTGTTCGAGATTATGAAGGTAGCAGTTGTTTTAATCGATTATTATTAACATGATAAATTCATTGAACGATACATAACATTGTATAAATGTATAAGTGCAAATAATAATAATAAGTAGATTTACATTTCAATAATTTGTACGTTAAATTAGTATAATAAAACTTTTTAATTAGTATGTTTTACTGTTTTCCTTCTGTGACATTAATAATAAAAAAATCAAATAAAAATTAATAAAAATGGTAAAATAATAATAATAATTTGAATTTAAAATCAAAGAGTTTTAGGTTGTTATTTGAATGAATCAATCGTTAGAGTGAAAGCATTTATAATAAAGCTGGAAGAATTAATTATCGTTTATTTCTGAAATTATGTAATTATATTAATAAACAACAAAATAATTTATATGTTACGTAATATCTTCATTATTTTAATGCTTGCAACAAATTATAAATGCATATATTTTTACATTACATAAAAATAATATAAATGCAAATTAATCCTTGTTAGATAATATTTTACATTTATTTAATATCTTGTATCCTTGTATTATTAAATAGTCTTGTATTCTTTACGTAAGATTCTTCACTAATTAATATGAAAGCGGAATTTACACCAAAGTAATTTCTTTAACTTGATGTAATAGTACTCAATTATAAAATATTACGCACTGAAATGTCAGCAGAAGAAAACCTGTTTAAGGTGTAAAGATATAATAGATAAATGATACAAAGTTATTTGACACTTGGTTTAAAGAGTAATTTGTAGGTTTAAACTTACATTCAAATGTTACTTTATTACTACTCACGCATGATCAAACTATAAAAAAATTAAATTTAATGTAGCTGGTATTCAATCAAAAGCGAAAATAAATTGATACTTAATTGCTAAATAAATATCAAACCGGATTGCTTAATTCTTTGATGTTAAAACTTTAAAATGGTGTATCATTGCTGGACGCTGTGAAAATAATTGATTTAAAATGATACGAAACAGCGGTCCTAACATGTATATTAACTTCGAGGTTTAATTTCTAAAAATATGTTAAAATAAATTATTTAAACAATACTTTTATGAAGCAGTATTTAAACAATATTTTTCTAATTTTATCCCTATAGTCAACTGAGATTTATGCAATTTTAAAACGATAAAATTTTAGTATTTTTATTAAATAGTGTAAATTAGTATTCTCGCTTTATAAAAAAGTAAAATTATTTACTCGAAATAGTATTAATCTTTCATATCCATAAATAATTTAATATATCTATATTTAGACATATAATAAATAAAAATGTTATTGCAATTTTATGTTCATTCAAAAATACAAATACATTTTATAATGTACAATGTAGTGGGGTGAATACATTTGTAATAAAGTAAATTAAATGACAATGACATTTGTAGAGCACCAGTTAATAATTAAATTGCTCAACGAACCAAAATATTTAACAAATGATTCCGATAAAGTCTAACATGATTAGCAATCGAAGTGGTGCAACACTAACCTGTTTCACCATGGAAACAATGGATTTCGAATGGTACCGAACGGTACGATTAGGTATTCCAATCCTCGCGTTAGAGGGTTCCCCTTGCGAAGTACTGTACTATACGAGAAGAGGCAGAGGGTTACAGTAAGAGGGCGCTAGAACTCACCCAATAAAATGGTAATTTCTGTTTGTCAAAGTTAACCATGCAAGCGGGTCTGAAAATTCGAGCCCCCGCGTACGCTCTAACTGAACTCCAAAGACTAAGCTAAAGTGCACAATTGACAGTGATACGTTTATACGGAAACGAGCAAGAATTCCTCCTCGTACTATTTCGCGTCAAAAATAAATATGATTAATTATTTTAATGGCGGCGTATATGCCGTTTACTTTAAGAAATTATTTTATATCGCTTTTTGTTATCGACATTTTATGTCGTTCGAATATTATGAAATGACTCCGTATACATATGTGTAGCATTTATTAAAGTTAGAAATAAAATTGTCATATACAGAAATATATTATCATATAAATATCAGGATTCAAATCAATTTATTATGTCATTTCAAAACGTGTTTTGAATCACTTAACGCTTTACAATAAATAATTTACTTAACTTAAAATAATACCGTTTATAATAATTTCAATACTATATTAAAAACGAAAGAAATACTATATAAAAAAGAAAGTATTTTCACTTTCTGGTTCAATGTAAAATAGCAAAACCCGTTAGATCTGAACTAGTTCGAATATTTATTAAATTTATTTTCGAACTTAAAGCTTAATATTTGCAATATTTAAAATAACGTTTAATAATATCAATATTTTATATATTATTAATATTAATATTTTATATTACATATTTATTAAAATTAATATTTTATAATATTAATATAATTTTTATTTTTCATATTAATATTGTATTAAAACAAATAAAACCTCATTCAAATTTTATTCCTTACAGATAGCATCGGATTCGAGAATATTATATATACATTTATCATCATTATTATTATTTTCGATCGATTGTAAAAAAATTTTATTATTTTAATTGCAAATTAAATATGCACAATTCAATAATTATCTTTAATTGATTAATCTCTACATATTTGTATTTTTTCTTCCATGTAGTAAATTTGAAAAATATTTATCGAGAATAAAGTAAAAAATTTAAAAATAGCGTTTCATCGACACAAGGCTTGTAATGGCCGTTTATTGCTCATGATTTTCACATTACCGAGAAATACATTTGGATTTTCAATTCTTCGTTAATACGTCTCACGTGTTTGTTAAAGCATTAGCATTTCAAAGAACCGCTTTAATAAAGACTTAATTGATTTCGTGAAGCGTCGACTCAAGGCTCGGTCGAATTGCCGATTATTCGGTTTTCTTTCGACTTAATTAAAACCCAGGGACCACCAAAATAAGCGTAGATTACCAGCTCGTTGGCCGCACAAAGAAGAGAATTGCGCATTTATTTGATCCTTTCCATTGTCGCTGCGTGCTGACATTTTCATCACCGACACCAACGACAAAAGTTCGTTTCGTATTTCACCGACCTTTTTACAACGTCAATCTTTACGCATTTACATTATATCCGCGACATGAATTAAAAGTCGTTTTAATTTAATCCCGTGTCTCAATCAAAACCTCGTCGGATGCAGGGACGCGTGTTTTTTCGTTACTTTTATTTCGCCGCAGCTTCGCTTGAATAAAGGGACTTCACTTCTGTAAATAAAAATTGGAAAAACCAATTAATGCGAATTCAGCGATTCTTTCGGTTGAGATTAGGGTGGCTTTGAATAAAACACTGCTTTTTAAATATGTACATCAAATTTTATTTTTTTTTCCCTTCATGAATAACTATATACAAATGGATGTTCTAGTATTTCTAAAACGTTCTTTATATATATTTATATTTTGTTCCTTTGAGCATAAAAGTTGCGCTGCAAACTTGTGCCATTGCACAAGTCTGGTACCTTTTTTTCGCGAAAAAAAGAAACGTCAAACTATTGATAAATACTCGAATGCTTGCAAACAAAATTCGTGATCAAAATAATTTCGACACCCACCGATTTTGGTAACAATGCCATTCGTATGTTAGTGAAACGAATTAGTAATTTAAAAATATCCTGTTGGAATTTCATATGCACAGTGGAGAATTTTAATTGTAAATATTTTCATTTAAATAATAATGAAATTTCGAAACTTCCATGATTGAAAACCAATAGGATTTGCGTATATTATGGTCCCGGACTAAATCAAGTTTTAAGTGGTTAAACTATTTGAATTTGTAGTTATTAATTATTAATAACTCGAGCAATTACAAACTAAATTGAATTCTAATTTGACATAAATTATATGTCTGATCTCGAATATCGGCGTCATAGATACAATTAAGTTTGATTTACTAATAATTTGTATTTTAATAACTTGATTTATCCAGGTCCATTTCAGATTCTGTTAGAATATTTTTGTAAAGTTATTACATTTTACAAAAGTAGTAACTAAAAAAATTATTATACCGTAAAGCAGTACTGATGAAAAATATATTTCACAATGAGGCTATGCTTTCACATATAAAAAGTTTAATAGAATTTGTACTATACTTTGTATCGTAAACTTTTGTAAATTAATCAATTTTTTGAAATTTAGAAAATGAGTACGCTAATGAAATATATTTTATATTAAAAGGGTGTGTGTGCTGTAGATATAATCAGTTTTACATTAAATGTTTTGACCACGTAAAATGAAAAGTAAAGAAACGAACTAATAAAAAATTATAAAAAATCTTAATTCCGCAAAAGGTAATTTACTTAAAAAGATTTGTAAATTACATAATTATGGAAGTAAAAATTAAGAAATGTTATTTGCTCATTTTCATCTTATCATATTAATACTGTAGTATATATTTTAAGTTACAATAGTTCTTCTCATGTCCGTTGAATATACTACTTAATTATCTTTCTAATACATCTTAGATGTATGAAATTTGAGTTCAGAATGCATCATAGCATCTGTTGCTTTTTAAGTATTTTCTTTCTAAAATTGGAAAATAATGTTCTGATGTTTTGATTCAATATAAAATCATATTTTATTCCTGTTCTTATGAACAATATATATACTCAACCGTTGCAATCAGAACATGATACTTTGATTACAAATTGACAAAGAAATTAAATTATATTTATACAATATTTGTCAAAATTTTACTTAACATTAATTTAGTTACAAAAAAACGGTTTCAATTTTTTACCGCGTATACATCCGCGGGAAAAATTTACGTATTTATTATCTGAAAATGATCTAAAAATTCATGTGAAAATATTTCGAAGCTTTATTTGAACATATTTTGTAGATTTTTTTATTTCAAGTACATCTATATACATTTTAAATGTTCTTCAAAGATGGTGAAAACATCATTAAACAATTGTCCATCATCGTATATAAATTTGGATGGAATTCTTTTAACGTTCAAATGAATAATCGAAATCATTTTTAGATAACATGTTTCTAAAATTTGTCAGGTCGATGTTTTAATTTGTTTTGTCATTTTAATACGAATCTGTATAAAACATAATTAAAAGAATACAAATTTATGGAAGATAATATATTAACTATTATTTGAAACATATTCGCATCAAAAGTGTAATAAATAATAGTAAATTGTCATTTGACTTTATTTACATGTTTCGATTGGGTCGAATTAATATTTTATGAAAACTTATTTTTATTTGTTTGATTTTTAATGCAATTTTTGTAAAGTTAAACCATAATGGATTTAAACGAATTAATTAAAATAATAAAGTAATTTAATTCAATGATAAAATGAAACATATGTATAATTATAACTTCATAGCATACATCATTCATATAAAAATATCGTCGATTTGAATAAATGAAACAACTTTATTTTAATTTGATGACCGTTCAAAAATTAATTATTCAGAATGTGTTCCTCGGGTATTTACAATATATATACAGTGTTGATTTTAATTCGACCCAGCAACGTTTAATTCAATTCATAATTAATGTACAATACAAAAACAGCACTACACAATGTTGTTATTAAATGAGCATGTGATTTGTCAAATAAGTTGTATGCGCATATCGAAATTTTTAATTTTTATACGTATTGCACCATACTTTCAAATTATTAGAAAACATAGTACAATAATAATCCCATGCGATATTTTATTATTAACTATGCAGTCAATAACTTTCCGTATATTTTCTAATTTGAATTATTAACCACAAATAATCGTATCGAATAATCTGAGACATCGATGTGATAGATGTTGAGAAATGTGAAACTCATTTTTAAATCATCTGAACAACGCGCGTCAGGACGATTGTTTTAAATCATTCATTAGTTATAAAATATTACGAAACAACAGTCAAATAGCTGAAACCAACATTTTACTGACCATAAAATTCAAAGTAAATAGAAAATAACATCGTCGTGAAAACTATACTTCACTAACACGAAGGTTGTCTCTGCTATGAACTGTCATTATGTCACTGTCTGTTCATTTCATTGCACTGAAGAAAACTGTATGCATCCGAATATTATCAACGTAGAGCAACACTCAGCAAAGACGTATTCAAAAGACTGGAATCGAGTATTCCAGCGTAATTTGTGCTTCACACCATTTGTAAGCCTTTAGTGTCGGAAGGCCTCTGATAATGTAAGCCTTTAGTCATACTTTCTTCATGTTCCTTAGCTCGCATTCGTAGAACCTGGATACTCGTAGTACGAGGATCGTTTCCAGAAGGACTTGCTGGTTGTATAGTTATGCTTGTCGGAAGAGCACTCAGTACACCTAAAACAATGTTAACAATATATTGGTACAGTTGAACATAATGAAACGAAGAAATATTTTGATTCATTAGAAAAATGATATCTTTCTTTGGATTAATGAAAAGATAAAAATAATATGTAACATTATTTATATTTTTATACTATGATATATATTTTCAGTTTTATAAAAATTTATGAGCACGTTCATAAAGTAATCTGTTCTCTTAAATTTTGTTCACAGAAAACCATTTATTATATTTATGTTAATTTATTTTGTGATTTTAACATTAAAAATTCAACTCAAAATTTATATCACCGTATTAGAATGAAATGATTATATCAGTTAGTAAATTTATTTGTTTAATGCACAGTTATTTCTATTATATACAGAAAGCATAAGAATATATAAAATATTATGTAATATGTGATATCATATAATACAATAATTATAGTTAAAAACATAAAAAATCATTCAAACATAAAACAATTTCAGATATAAATAGTTGAATTATAATTTGGTTTAAATCAAGATATTTGGTCTACGTACAATGCAACTGGAATCCACATGACATTCACATTTTGATAGTCAAAATGTTACGGTTCAAGTCTCAATATTTTATTTGAATATGAAAGCGAGACGTACTTTAAAAATGAACTATTTATTCATTGAAAGCAGAAAAAATTATTTTTTCGTTAAAGTATGAAAATTAAAAAGTACGAAAAATATTTTTTCACTTTATGGCCGAAATATAAACTGTTTTCTCTTAAAAATAGAAAATAAATATTTTAAACTTGTTTAAAGATAAACCGATTATATCGTTTTGATATTTATTGCAAAAATCCAGAAGTAAAGTAAAATAATTGAAAAAATTACGTTTTAGATAATATTTTCACTTAAGCTAAGAATCTTTATGAAAACAAAAAATGAATTATATATAAAATTAGGAAATTTTTTTTTATTCAGTTAATTTTCTTCTCGTGGTATAATATTATAGTAACATATTTCTGTATGCGATAATAAAGATTTAATAAAACAAAAATTATTGTTAACGTTATTTTTAAATAATTACCAATGAGACCCTGTTTAAAACATGATCAGTCCCGATAAATACAAGCCGAAAAAAGCTTTAATTATTGTTCCAATAAAGTGCTTAATAAACATTAATAAGATAGACCCTACATATACAATCAAATAAAACAAATTTTTTAATTATAATTTCTAATAAAGGAGCTATATATATAATAAAAATCTTATCGGAGTTTTTATCTGTGGTGGAAACTTGGTAACTACAAAATATAATAGAATATAATTTTATTACAAGTGAGACTTTTTTTTTAAGTGTAATAAAGTACACTTTTTAAGTTATACAAACATTTACTATGTTTCCGAAAGAATAAAAAGAAACTTATGATTAGCAATAATATAAAAATGAATAAAAAATGAATAAGTCGATAAATAAATCAACAAATAATAATAAATATAGAATGGAATAATTTAATACCTGAAAGTGGACTACCAACACTGTTAATATTTGTTGGTGACGGTAATCGTCTTGAAGATGTCAAATAACTTGGATACCCTGTTTGCGGAGCTGGTAAAAAACCAGGGAGAGCACTCAGTAGTCCTCCAGGTGTCAGCCACGATTCATTATGAATACTCAAACCTGGACCAACAGTTCTGTAACAAAGATTAATTTTATCAAATAAAATTACTTTTACAGACGATCTATTAAATTATTAAAATTAAAAAAAATC
>JABFOX010003760.1:0-10047 GCA_022817665.1 Axea sp. ZL-2020
GAAGGTAGAAGGAAGGAAATTCGCGGCTAGACCAGAGAAGGAAGCGGGGAGATAGAAAGGAAGGTGGTCTGGTTCGTGGTAGTCGCCGGAAGTGAGGGAATAAGTGGGGTACACGAGCGCGTATAAGGGAGTAGGTAATGTAAAGCTTTCGAGGCGGCGGCACTACCGTTGGGAGGGTTGAAATGGGAACGACGAAGAAGACGAGGACAAGGAGAGCTAGAGTCGTATGAGACTCCGTAATAGCGAGAAAGAGAAATAAGGAGGGAAACGAGAATGGAGCGACAAAGATGTAAAGTGAGGTATAAGGTGGGTAAGATGGCGGACAATTTGCCGCTCGACTACTCTTGCCCGCACCCACCCTCGATGAATTCTCCTTCGTTGGCCTATGTACAGGGTAATAGATGCTTCTTCTTCGTGCAAGAGAAGTACACACGCACAACCTACATTTACTCGTACTCACATTAAGAGGAAAACGTTTACATGTGCATCTATTTATAGAAAAACGATCCTAAGTGTTTTTAGAAATTGTTCTTTCCGAGATACTTTGGTTTTATTTCTTTGTGTTTATTAACTTTATGATGCAGTGCTTTTTATATCACAAATCATTTAACAGGCATCTATTTATCTTTCCCTTAAAAATGCAAACATGAATATTAAATGGTAGTTTAAAAAATTTGCTTTGATTTGAGAACATTCGTCAAACCGATTCACGTTGATTATACGAATTATTAACACAATGTACTTTGCACGAAATTAAACGTTTGATTTAATCAATAAAATTGAATTTGTTATTAAAATGAAGATACGCGCATGCAGATGTTTCGTTTGTTTGATCAATGAATAAAATTAAAGTTAAACTTGGCGAATCCAGCTGCTTCAAATCACTTAAGTCATCATCGTTAACATGAAAGATTTATTTATATATGATACGAAAACGAAGCAACTTTACAGGTATGCAGCTATCTTTAGAAAAGCTTTGAACTAAAATCCTAATTTCTGGTTTGGACACCAGCGCACACGGGCACCCATCTTAACATGGTCTCAAATACAAACGCAAGCAATTCAGTCAGTTTTCGCACTTCTGTTGTGTAGGTGTATTTAATCACTCGGCACTGGAACCGCTTTGCTTACAGCTCATTCGAGTTCTTCTGCGCTCCTCTTAGCATTCCGCCCGCCATCTTCTCACTTAATAAAATAATTACCCTGAGCCAATTAAGTCTTTCCCTCTCGCTCTCAAACCAAATCTGCTAACGCTTTGCAATAATGGTACTTCCGGACATTTCCATCTAATACTTTTCAGTGCCAAGAAATGAATCTTTTTCTAATTATTCTGAATAGTTCAGAATTTAAAGCATAGCGCATTCCTGTATTATTATCGCTGGAAAATATATATCGTATATGATACACACAATGTATCATAAAATGCCTCACATAAAAGAAGTTTTCACTCAAATCAAAAATATTTTATGACCTGTATGGTAGAAGTTTTTATCTAATTTTGCCCTTATCTTTTTACGAATGTTTGTTGTACCAATTTTATTCATTAAATTACATTTATACTGGTATTCTAAATCTTATCAAAATTTGTATCTAAAATTAATTTATTTCGACTATAAATATTTATAAAAGTTGAATAATAAAATGGTACGACTTAATATTCATTAGACGTTGAAAAACATTGAGAGAGCAGTGGTGTTTTAAATTAATATTTTAACCATTAATAAAAAAATGTTTGAATTTCATCTTACATAAAAAGAAAATACAAAACAATAATATGATTAAAAAATACGATTGAATTATAATGCTTGCATTCTAATGGTTGTTTGAAAATAGTTTTTTTTTGTATTTCCGCATTTCTAAAATATAACTATCTATTATCATAATGTTTATAAATGAATCTTTAAAGGTTCATAAATCATGGTTAACACGTAGTCATACAAGTGAAGTTTCGTATTATTTCGATTATTTGTAAAAGCAATAAATTTAAATGTAGTGTTAATTATTAAACAAATATGAAAATGTGAAATCATAAAATATTCATTGTTCACATTATACCATGAACACTAATTTTACAATGATATTTATTATATTTATATTATTTGTATAAATGCGTTTATAACATTTTTTTCTCATGTGTAGTTTTAATGTTGTTTCTTTTATTTCGACACAAAAATTATTTCAATGGAACATCTTTAATTATATTACACGTGTTTAAATAAAATTGATATTATTTGACTTTTATGTTTCAATTATAGATCTATAACAAATACATATAAAGCATCATAAAATAAACATCATTTAATGATTTGACAAATTAGCATCACATGCTAAGCTGTAAGCCACCTAAATGGATACCAATATTGACCTTATTATACTTGATTTATCGAGAAAGGCAATTAGCCATTGCATCAAATTTCATAACTTAATCACCTGTGCATCAACATCGTATTTCTAAAATTAAATAACGAGCCTCGACTTATTTAATTACGCAATCAAACTTTATCATTCAAAAATATATTTAAGTTCTAATTTAGCGCCATCCAAAAATACTATGCAAAAATGAAATTTGTGCAAGTAAACGCACGCATATTAGAGCAGACTGTTAATTTTACTTTCTCCATTCAATTAAACACAAATGAATAGAAAATTATTAATGAAGTACGTACGATTTTTCTTCGTTAAAAAATTAAGGTTCTGAAATAAAATCTGCGATTTTCACGTGATCGAAGAAAAACCAATTAAAAGGATATTCCCTAACACTTTCAATGACTTGGATGGCATTCCAATTTCAAGGGTTTATGCTGTTCAGAATTGTTTGTATTTAGACTGCGTTAATGTAGCGGATCCACCGAAGTCAAAATCTGAGACATTTGCGCTTTAGGATTGTTAATCCGGATTCATCGGCGAAGCATTTCCTGGACCATTCGCGGACCGTGGCGTCGTACATTCCCCAATGCACGCGACGCCTACTTACTCTTTCCGTAACTCAGTGGTGCTCGTAGGACTCGAGTCGAGCGGTAAAAGGGTAGATAGATACACGGCACGGTATTAGTAGGTATTAGGTGTTGGCCTGGGAACGCGTGCACGTGCCGTCGAGGAAAGCCCATCCCTTCTGCGAGTTCGGATAATTCTTTAAGTGCTTCCTTCGGCCCCTTGCCCCTGTTGCCCGGGCTCGATCCCCGGACCGATGCGCTCGCGGTGCCACTTCGGGCTCTGTGTTCTCTTCTCGCGTCCCTTGCCCCCGGATATCCCATTTATCTCTTTGTCTTCTTCCCTCTGGCCTCGGCATCAAAACGCGAGGCTTCGACCAGGCGGCTTTCAAAAATCCTTCGTACTTTTTTTACTCGCCCCTCCCGTACCCGAAACTCTGCTCTTTCCTCATCCTGCCAAAGGCGTCGCGGTTCCACGCCGGGAGGATCAGAGTCAGTTACACGAGCGACACTTGTGCTCGCTCATACGTGTCGCCCGACGGATAAAAAAGTTTCGTACACTATACCGGTTAGCCTCGAGCTTGGGTTAGATTACAATTTAGTGGCGCGTGTGAAGAACATCGTATGGCAATTTAAAGGCTCATAGATTCACTTTACCAATCGCCAAAGAGATTTCCCGTTGACCTTCTGATTATGTTCCTATGATGATGCTTTTGAGAACTTTCCATAATCTGTTGAACTTTGTAAACAGATTTGCGGCAGATTTTATCTAGATTCAGCTAAGCATTCGACTGAACCTTTTAAGTGTTTGCTGATGCGCTTCGTAATTTTTATTGATCATCAAATCGAAGAACGTAGATTTTTTTTACATTTATTATTAAATACACATAATTTGTTTACGATTTTGTTGAAGTGTGGATTAAATGTTGTAATGAGTCTAAGGAAAATGTAATGTAAAATATAATTCAATATAATTTTAATGAACATTCTAATCTAACACAAGAAACGAACAATTTAATAAAGACGTAAACAATGTTAAAAAGGAAATTATATTCTTAATCAATTTAACACGCGTTAATATTTTTTACTTCAATTTTTGTATATTTCATTTACGTTAACATTTTTTACAATAATTATTCTTATTTAGTTAGAACTTCTAATTGATGCATTTCTAAGACATAATTGTGAATGACTTATTGTGTTTCTTTAATTTTTAATATTTCTAAATTAATACGTGCATATTACTGCACATGAATTTTCTTAATTAACATACTTGATATTATTAAAAATGTGAACATTTCCCGCAAATATTTTTAAATTTTATTTTAAATAAAAGTAATAAATGAATTTTAAAACGAATAATTTAACTATATTGAAGACAAAATGAAATAAAACAATGAATGACCCTTAAAAAATATGCTGGTTTTTGACGAAGTCGAATCAAATATTTCAATGCTTCTAGTTTAAACAATTATTTTATAAAATATACAACAGAAATGATTATCTTGCAAAAATGTTTAAGGAACGCTGAAATTGTTATACGTATATTTTAACTTTATTTCTTGGTATACTTTAATTTACATAATATTCCACTTATTTCAATAGAAAATATGTTACATAATATTTCAATTAATAGAAGACTTTTTTTCTTAAAAAAAATTCAATTTGTAAAGGATAAAATAAGGTGATGTAACGCATCGTTTTGAACGGCATTTTGACTTAAAAATTTGATTAATGCACCGAGTTTTTGCTGAGATCGCTTCGCAAAAAAAATTCTTCATCCTCGACTATTATTCATATTTATTTCTTCCTTTTCCTGATGCAAAAAATTACTCGGTATAGCACGTGATCAACAGATTCCGATCGTCCCAGACTGCTGGTCTCGCTTGCTTCCTTTTCCTTAATTGTCAAAACTTCGTTCCTTGAATTTCACGCGATTGCTCGAAAGTTTCTGTAATGATGTTGCGAAACCGCAGAATACACGCCCCCTCTTGTTGCCCAAAAGGGACTAACAGTCATGATGTTGCGGTGCACGTGTTGCCAGGCATTCCCCGACAAATTGACTTCAGGCCTTGACGTCCCTTCTCGCACTGTTTTATGCATGCATAAACACGCGCACGAGCGCACACACTTATTGCCATCTCAACGCTTTTATTATTAGCCGAGGTGACTGCGCTAGTTAGTCGACTTAGTTAAGTGAGAATTATTATTTAACGGACTCGTCGAATCAGCTATGTCAACTCGCTATGAATGGCGACACTTCAGGACGTCTTATTTGTCCAGGAGGATCGAGGTGTCGAGTATTTTACGATTTCCGTGGAGCCTTTTCGCGCCTCTTCTTCTTACCTCTATGCTTACATTATTTCAAATTATCTCTCGCGGAAGTACTTGTCAAAAACTAATGTATTACAGTTCCGAAAAATGCACCAGATTTTTTCAGTACCAAGAGTAAAGTTACGACTTCGAATGAATTAAGACAAATTTATTGGGTTATAAAGAAACCGTGAATAATTTTTGAGATTTAATGTATACGAGGCGATAAATATGGGACAGTGCATTTAGAAGAACACAAAATATTCGTTCGAGTTATTTATATTTGAATGATTTTTATTATATTCGATTTAATGCTTGGTAAAAAATTTATGTTTACGTGTGATGTAATATTAATATATCTTAGGTGTGATAAAAGATATATTATTCATTTTTCGCACGAGATAAGCGCTATATATTATATTATAATAATATAGTAAATAATCCATTTTTTATAAATTGTTTTAAATCCAGTTGAATAATTGGGATGCATTAGAGAACGAACACTTAAGCAATATGTCATACGATTACCCAAAAAATTATTTTTAAAGATATGCAATTATTATTTGAATTGCAAAAATTTTTTCGGAGTTGAAATTGTAGAAATTGCAACATGGTCTAATTGATATTTGTGGATTTGGAAAAAATCGTTTTAACGATAACTTTTAAGGTCGCATCACTTTATTGAGCTAAGTTCATTGGCATTCGTGATATTAAAAACAATCTAATTAAAAATCAGTTCAAACATCGTAATAGCTGTAGCACATCATGGTAATTTGCAAATATGCTGCATATACGAAATCTGTTCATACTGTTACGGGTTATTTCTGCTCCTGAATTCGTGCTCTTAATGAGAGTCGAGTGCATTAATAATGTCCAAATAGCTTTATATAATTTTACCATAAAATTTCCACAAATTGGTAAAAGTTAAATTAATAAAATCAAGTTAATTCAAGAAAAATTTTCTATATTTAAATTAACGACAAATTAAAAAAAGAAAAACAAATATTTCAATTTTACATTGAAAATAATATTTGTATTTACAAAATGGACAAAAATGTGTCTAATTTTTAAAACAGTGTCAAAATAACAATTTAAAAATACTTTTAAATTTAAAATATTTGTCTCTTTTTTTTTTTTTCTTTTTTTTTTTTTTCATTCTTAATTTAAATACATAACGATATAAGAAATAAATGTTAATTTTTATAAAAAAATAAAAGAAATATTATATTTGTCAAAATTCGTCTGTATTGAATTTTATTCAACTTAATACTGACTATAAATATTGAAATATATTTTTGTCAATTTTTTAATTTCCATTATTATTTTCAGTTTTATATGCATATAATTATGAGAATTCTTAAAATAAAATTTTACTGATTTCTGTATTTAATTTCTGGTAAAAATTCATCACGTATAATTTTTAAATATTGATAGTTGTAAATATATTAATTAAATAAATTTAATTTTAATTAATTTTTTTTATTAATGTTACATATTAATAAAGATGCTACAATCCTGCTAAAATCATTAAACAAAAGTTACAGATTGCATACCCAAAAGTAGAATTTGAATAATAGGAACTGTTCGCATTGCCATAATCTTTGTAACAATTGAATGTAACATATCAACAATGTTAAGTTGTTTGAGATGATTATAAACACATATCTGAATTTCCATGTAAAATTGCAACTTTTGTATGTTTTGCTATATTTTGTCAAATTTATTTATAGTTGTCGAAATAAATGTGGGATGAACATTTTTTCTAGTAGCATTAAATTATGTAAAATAATTCAATTCGATTAAAAAAATATTTTACAGTTAAATACATAAACATATAACTGAGTCATGGTTTTGCTTAGGTTAGAACTAAATTTAATTGTAGTCGACTTAGGTCTATATTTGAATTCTAAGTTGATGTATGCTTCAAACTTTAGTATTTTTTTTTTTTTAAATTGAATATATAAACTAGGAAGATATTTGAGGAAAAAAACGATTTAAAGTTTGATTCAGATCCTATCAGGTTTCGAATCAGATCGTGATTAAACATCAGATAAGAGTAAAGTCGGTGTATATTCAAGCAAGTACATAAGCTTTCGATTGCAAATGTGACGGTTGTCGTTTGGTTTCTCAATTTTCTTCAAACAAGTTTGAAATATAATTTATCGTCACTCTGTTGGTGAGATTTTTTTATAAGAACTGTAAAGCTCTATTTAGTGAAATGTAATCATGGACTTATTGGAGTCTTTTTTATTTAATTCTTTAATACTATTTATTTTTAAGTATTTTTCTGGATTCTACAGAGTTAATGAAGATTTGTTAAAGTATCTGTTTGATCGAAGCTAATGGATAAACTTGATAACAAGCATTATATTTACAATTCAGATACTGTTTTTAACTTGTTTCAACGTCTTATCAGGAACTAATTAGAAAGACAAGTGCTTTGTTAAAAGACATATTTAAGTCATAAATCAAATTTTGTTTAGAATATAATGAAGTGAACTTGATACTTTCGTGTTAAAATAATCTACTAACTACTGAATTTTAGAATAATTATAATTAACAAAAATGGCATTATATTTATCTATATTTATGATAATAATTACATTTTGCAAATTAATTTTACGTATTATTAACTAACGTATGTACATATTACTTTACTTTATACAATTTTTAATATCTTATGTGAATTATATGCTGAGTTGGTTAACATAAATTTATTCTGGATTTTTAACATTTTTATCAATGAGGTTTTGCTATTTGTATTTACTAAGAATAGATAATTAGTTGAAGTAGCTGTTAAGTACCTAAATTTGTGTGTTCATAATTATTATAAATTCTGTTTTTTTTTTTGTTGATGAAACCAAATGTTTACTTGTCATAACCATGAAAAAGCATGAATATATTTATTTATTATATTTTTAAATAATTTATGTAAATATATATATATATAAATATATATATAAATAATATATATTATTAAAATATGAATAGATTATAGCCATCGTAAAGCATGAATAATACTTTTTTCAAGTAAGATAGATTCAAGATAAGATATATTTCAAGTAAGAATAACAAAATATCGTACATTATAAGAATAGTTCTTAATAGACATTAAAATATTATACAATATTGTCAAATAATACTATAAAATTGCACTATTAGGGTAAATTGATAGAATTGAGAACCAAAACATAAAACTGTCTGCTTTTTACTTGTTACATACTATATCGAAATAATATTTATATAACTTTAAAATGAAATTCTTTTTTAATATGTTTTTGTGAAACCATTATATAGGTCATGCGTAATGTAAATTTATAAAGATATTGTTTTTATAGTCCTTAGAACATATGTATGTTATCTCTAATAAATACAATACCGATTTGTATAACATATTAAATAATTTTTCTTTTATTAAAAATGTTTAACATCATTTACAGAAAATTAAATAACTTAAGACTAATAAGATTAATCGTCATTTCGATATAAAGAATACACGTTGATAATCCAATAAATCGAAATATTACAAAGATGTACATGCGTCGTTAATTTAGAAATTTAAATATTGCATATAATTTATAATGTATTGTCTTGATTTAAGTAAAACATATTTTATTATACACACATGATAAAAAGTATTTACTTTTAAATAAAACAATTATTGATTACAATTTAGATTGTAAAAATAATTTAAATTATAAATTTCAGATATCTCCTTTAAAATAAGTATCTTTTATGTAAAAAGAGAAAACATTTAAATTATTAGGACAAATATGAAAATTGGTAATCGAAATATTATTTATAAAATCATCAATGTAAATAAAAACCTTCATGATAAATTCATTCTACATTTCAAACTTGTAACTCAGCAATTCAAACGATTTATATTAAAGTTAAATTATACCCAGGTGAAAAGTCACATGGAATCAATCATTTTGGTACATTCATATTTTTTCAATTGCCCATAAACATGTACTAAATTATTACACAGTTATTATTTTTAAATTTCGAAATATTATTTTTTGTATAATACGATTGTTTTCTGTATTTTATAAAAAATCATTAAGAATTAAATAATTTGTTAGCTTTTGAATTGATCAGAATTCCCATGTCCTAAATAATTCTTTTTAAACTTTATAAATGCTCTGCATTTCATAATCTTTCGCTATTCTTTTCTCTTGACTATTCCAAGTGTAATACATCCATTACGGCAGTTTTACTATAATAATTATTTAGACTCAAATCATGTAAATTTATTACATAAATAATTTAAATAATAAATACGTTTTTCAGCGTCTTCTTTTTATTACAGGAATGTTGTTTATTTATAATTTAACTTTTTTTAATATAGTGTTACATTGATATATTATTACATCGACGTAATGCGTTGAGAGCAACCACACTTATTTAAAAATAAAAAACGTAAATTCTTTTTCCACATATAGAAAATGATAGAATTGTGCAGAAATATCCCTGCTTTATAGTGATGTCTAAATTAATATAAATAAATAAATAGATATATATATAAATACAAATAAAAAATTAATTATTTTAGGTAATTTTAAACAAAATGCATTTATTTTACATATTGTAAAATTATTTTTTTATAATTTTGCTGATATTTACTACTAATAAAATTGTTCAGTTAATGTGGCTAGAAAAATGGTAGGACCATACGTTATGCGGATGATACATGCACCGTATAAGTACCGTAAACATCACAATTACATCATCTTGCATAAAAAAATCTATATTGCAATAATATGAAAAAAGATTTTCGAATTTGAGTAAGATTATATCTTTT
>JABFOX010003761.1:0-10047 GCA_022817665.1 Axea sp. ZL-2020
AGACTGAAAAAAAGAACTCTATAATTTTTTCTGCGAGGAAGGTGTCAACAAGGGTATACAATCTTACTTAAGGTATTAGATTCATTAAAAATATAAAAAAAAAAAAAAAAAAAAAAAAATTCGGAATTAAACAAAAAACTAAAATTAAAATGCACCAACTCCATGAAAGCATCCATAATATATGGCCTTAATAGAATTATTAAATTTAAATCATAATTACTGCTATGTATTCAAATGCAATAAAAATTCAATACAAATAAAAAATACAACGTTTATTTACATAAAATAAACACAAACTTTATTTATATACAATATAATATTTATTAAATATGTTTAACGACAAACATTACGCATCTTATAAAATATTAACATTTTTATTATAAAATAACACTACAATTTTATAAATACGTTAAAATACAACATTTAAGACTAATTTTTGATACGAACTTTTTTTTAGGTGCAATGACAATGCCATCTCGAGATATGCACCAACAACTAAAATTTTTTTTACTCAAATTACTTTAAATTTGTATCCCCTGAAACATACTTTGTTCACTAAATAAGTTCAATTAAATAATCAAATCCACTCCAGTGTAAGCAGTTTCGCCAATCGAACGTGAAATCTAATGTTACTAAATTTCTTCGAACACGCAGTAACCAATAACGACCACAAAGTAACCAATCGAAAACGCTGTCAGGTTATGTATATAATTTAAGGTAGCGTTTCTAAACTTGTATGTCCAGCCGTGGGGAAACCTCTTTATTCAGAGCTAATGTGTCGCCATCTGAATTAATATTGTATGAATCATTCAACAAAATTGCTGGATCTATAATTGTTTATATTATGGATTTCCATCTTCATTATCTTGACAGTTACATTCTAAAAAGGATTGATGAAATTTGTAACCGTATTTGAAAATTAACTAAGCTGAGAAAATTTAATGGCCGCTAGTATTCTTTGTCTAAAGAGCAGTTAAGTTTTTTTTCAAAGTATCTATTGATACTTTGGTAAATAGCATCCAGTTATTACCAATAACGTATCTAAATCTAGATTTTGTGGAAGTTCTTTTTTAAGAAACAAAGGTAAAGTAAGTTTTTCGAAATGAATTAAGATATAAGTCCTATTATGCTAAATGACATTTAAAATCACTGTTTTGTAATATTAGTAAAATAAATTTTAATGCTAATTTTGTTCTATGATATATGTATAAGGTATATTAATATGAATTTTCTGTAATGCACTCCTTTCGTTGTTACTTGTACATGAAACTAACGGTTTTTATTTGAATTTTTCTTTATTTCGAACTTTTATTTGTTTATACAAATGGTTTTGATGATATTTTTGTTGTGTATCATTGATAACGTAATTGCAATTAACACTTTTGTTACAGGTATTTAATATAAATGTTTACAAAAATTATAAAATAATATTAAACTAAATAGTACATATTATTGAAAATACTGATTTTTGTTAATATTAAAATAGTGTTTTATTGTGAAAAGTCCATCGTAGTATAAAATATTTGTTGTAGCAGTAAAATATCAATACAATTTCTGACCAATAACATATTTCCAATTGTAAATTTTGTTAAGATATAAAAAAATTACTTTTAAAATATAGAAACAAGAACAATCATAAATACTCTTTTTAATATGTATAACAACTTACTAACATGAAAATATGTTCTTTAAAGAAATTTGATTAATATTATTTTATATCTAATTCATTAATTATTTCATAAATATCACAAGATGTTTTGTTATGACTAATATCAGTTAAGTTTAATGTTATTAATACACATTGATGAATTGTCATTGGTGTTCAGTGTAAATATTCGATAAATTTTTTTATATTATATTTAATTTAAATATAAAATATTTATGTTCATCTGATTAATTATATTTTTATGTCAACAATTTTATTATTACTATTTTTTGAACCAAAATGCCATTTAAATATTGATATGATTTTGGAATTTATTTATGGTTATTTAAAGATTTAAATAAAATTGTTAAATTATTTAAATTATTCTTTTTCAGATTTTGACATGGAGGAAGATACAGAATATACCAAATTATCTGTTGAAGAAAGAGGTTTGCACAAAGTAAAGCATTTATATTTTATTTAGTGTATCATTTTAATAATATGTTCTTTCTTTTCTTTTACAATTCTTTCTATGCTTTCTTCTGCCTTGTTGCAATTTGTTATGCGCGTTGTGTGAAATATAACCCGTTGTTTAGACGACTCGCTTTCGAAGTTGTGGCAAAACAAGAATCAAGACTGATGAAAATATGTTGCAAACACACTTCATAAGTATCGTCTCAGCTTAATGGTATTTCGTTTGTTACTTTGTCAAGCTTCTGTAAGATACCGTTGCATTGCTTTAAATTGGAGAATTAACAAATTTTGCAAAGAAACAATCTTCAATTACAAAAAACGCTTGTAACGAAGAAGTGTTGTATAATGAAGAATATTTTATTTTTATGATACGGCACATGACAAAAACTGATATTAAAAAATTTATATACGTAATAAATCAGTATCATAAGAACGCCTTCAATCTGCCTTATTACTAAGAGTAGTAAAAAACATTTCTCAAGACGTATTCATTAATATTTTAGTTCTTTGAATTAATTACTACATTTCTTAATGTTTTATTTCATAAACTAATAAATCATTTCAAATATTACCTTATTAGAAATGAAACATAAATAAATGTAGTAATGTTTCTAATATTACTTTTTCCGTGCATGTATTCAAACGGTATACAAATATTTGTAGACCTAGTAAGAATTGAGTTAGAACTGAGAAAGGTCTCCTTAATAATCAAGCTCCCTACTTGCCTGTTGAAACCACCGTAAATGTAATAGCTTGAACCAGATTGTTCTATTTGCGTTTATCTGCTCTGATAGAGTTGTAATCAAACTTTAGCCAGGTTCTGATGAAAAATTGAGAAAGCATTCGATTTTTTTATATATATTGAAAATACACTTAAAAATGTATTGTTTGACTCGTATTATTGCGATTTTGTGTTTCGATATTTAATGTAAAAAGTATTCACTATATTTTTAAGAAATGGTGAAGTTGTTTTTAAATTGTTTTTAAATTACTTTTCATCCGATCATCCTACTAATGAAATTTTCTAAAAGTGCTCTAAGTGTTTTCGGTACTTAAGGATTCGCTTACAAGCCGTGTGATGAATATATAATAAGACGTCATTCGGGTATCTGATATATTACAATCTATTTGAAATTATTATATTAATAATTGTAATTCAATCAGACAAGGGAATAAGTTGACATAAATTTGATACAACTTCAATTTTGTAAATCTTAATTTTAATAGTATAAATTTTCTTTTCTATTATGATAATATAATATTTCGATTTTAACAAACAAAACTTTGCTTTTGCATAACTTAAAATCAAGAAACAACAATTCAGTATTTAATTAAATATTATTTGATTCTATGCTGTTGTAATTAATTATAATTGTAATTGTAATATAATTTAATTAAGGAAATAAATTAATTTATTAACATTTTTGTAACATCGAATTTAAATACACGACAGTCTACGTGTCATTCAATACAATGGTAAAACATCGCATCAGAGAAGTAATGAAATTCAGTGGAAGAATGGAGAAATTTCGAAGAACACGCGAAATCGTCCAGTGGCGGAGACTTCGTCGACATATACCACTGATGTAGGGGATTCGCACTCAGTTGACGTCGCACGGCCGGCTGTATTAGATTTGCTTCCTGGGACACTTTAATCAGAATGTACCTATGCAAATTTTTGAATACACATCCTCGTCTCGTATGATATTTGTATAGGTCAGACGAAGATATTTAGTCGGCGAACGAAGAGGACCCCGTGCTGCTACTTGGTGCTTTCGAATTAAAGAATTTGCAATTCTGAATCCCCAACGTTAGTACGGTGTCTAGATGTTAGATCTAGAAGGTGGAAGATGATTTTTTTCTCCATCAAAACGCCAATGTTTGAAATTATACTTTCATTTGACGGCCAGGTCCAAAATATTCTGAAATATTTGGGTTACATGAGAAGGTGAAGAAACACAAGTTGTTTAACAATTGTAATAAATGCAAAAATAAGAGTTACGAAAGGGCAATTATTGATATTTCTTTTCTTAAGAAAGAGATGTAAACATTCATCAGTGCCTTAAACACGATTCACCGGGATTGAAAGAAAAAGAAAAATATATGATTCTAGCTCATTGAGTACAGACTTGTAACAGTTGAAAAACCAAACGACACCGTATTGTCATACAGCAAGCAACTGTGGCGCTTTTCTTTATTTCCCCAGTGACAGGATGAAGTTATACATTTTTTCCTTCGCGACTTCTCTCTCTTGCCGTTATTTTTTATTATTTTTGTCATCTTAAAAGGTAGTGTCTCCATCCTTTTATTAGCAAAGCCAGTTGGAAATACAAATGGTTATTCACGGTAAGGGCATGGACATTCGAGAATGGTTTTATTTTGTGTATTAAGCTCGTATTTGCTCCGGATAATTAGGACTTTTTTCCAACCAATCCAAATGAATAATTGATTTGACTTCAGCATCTCCCTGGCATCGCTTTCCTCTTGAACCGTCGAATCCTTCGGCTTTTTGACGATCGCACGCGAATCTTTTCGAATGACAATCAACGAAGAAAAATAAAGTCCTCAGCATTGAAATATTCAATGAGTTTCGTCGTCATTATGCTTTGAAAGATGCTGTAACCTAAGAGTCGAAGGAGGCTCGTTCAATGATGCAGAGGTGCATTAAAAATACAGGCATAAAGAGCGCACCGTGTCGCACTTTTTTTCCACCTACTGCCCCTTTTTAACGATGGCTGTTTTCCCACCAATTGCATTACTGCATGAATAAATCATTCGTTTCCTTTCCGCCATTCTTTGTGTATGTCTTATTTTTGATTCGTCGGAAATTTTTTTTTAATTTCGATAGGTGATTTTATATAACGAAAAATAATTAAGGAATACATAATCGAAAAAAAGAGAGAGAAATAACCAAACAGACTAAAGAATAAATACTTTCAGATAGTTTTAATTGCATATGCATAATAAAACTTAAAATGATGTTTGTAAAAGCAAAAGTTTGGAAAAATATTTAGAGAACGATTATAAAATTAATGAAAATTTTTTATATATTTCAAATATGCCGGTGGCTAAATCTGCGTCTCGAATGCCCGTAACTTATTCAGATAAGGGGTTGTAAAACGGTACCATAGCTATCTGCCAATATGCTTTTACCCTTCACAAGAGCTTTGGACTCATAGGAGAAAGGGACAATTTTGTGGGAATTGATGCCATTTGAATATCACAGTATTGCGACAACTTTTGAGATGGAAACGCATACAAGGACATTTACACCGACAGATCCATATCTTAGTAAATTTCCCTTGATCCCATTAAAGTCCAGTATGATAAAAAAGACACATTCTCTGTGATTTTGAATGAATCAATGTTATATCTTGAAGGCACTGTAATACAAATAGACTTAAAAATAATATTATTTCGGTTATTTTCATTTAATAATTACACAAATTAAATAACACAATACTTTACAGAAGTACTTATATAAGCAAATTAATGTTTTCTCAAGCAATTCAATATAAAAAGGAAGTATTACTTGTAAAAATGAAACCATGCATTAATTAATACAAAATGAAGCGAATTTGTATAAAATAATTAGTTTGAACATATAATATTTACTTATGTTTTTATTAAATTACGTTACGTTTATAATATTTGTTTTATTTGTTTTCTTGTACAAGTTACACATACACATTACAATTAGGAATTGTAAACCGTATATGAATAATATAAATTTTAGTACTAATACAAAAATGGTTAAATAATATACTGCATAAGTTTTAATTTTGCTGTGTGATAATATTTAAAATCTTAAACTGGAAAATAATCGTGAAGATATCTTTAAAATGAATTATATGGATTATCTTAAAATGTATGCAATCACATACTTACATTTAACAATGATTAAAAGTACAAAATTGTCCCATAAACATTCATTGACTGCATAAATGATCTTTTGCATAGTATTTTATATGTCATTTGTATGACAAAATATAAACAGTTTGTTAATATTTCTATTTGTATAATATTTTACAAAATAAAACAAAAAGGAAAAAAAGCAAATCTATTTGAAATTTGACGCGTAAGCAAAGCACGATTTCCATGTATTTAACAATGAAATTTTTACACGTTTAACCATTATGTTCATTTAACAGTGATCTACTTAATAGTATTAGAGTGTGTACTGACTTATTTTTACAACGGTTTTTATAATTACACAAAACGTGATATGTATTTTAATATAAAATATTACGTGAAATATTGTTAAAAAAGTATTATAACTTTAAAATGAAGATCCCAAGATTTATTTAACTGCAAAATATTATGCTATCTATGCATACATATCTTAATATTATTAATTGAAACAACCATAAAATTTGACATTTGCGGTCATATGTGCTTTGAATTGACATTGTGTTTAAATTAGTCATTCACTTAGCAAATTGTATATAATGATTCGAAAGTAGGATATTCGAAATATATAATTAATGATTATTACAGACATTTTTAATATTTATTTCAAGAAACATATTTAATATTTTGATTAGGCATTATTTAAATTCTTTTTTATTTGTAACGTCTCATTATCATGTCCTCGACGATATAATGTCAATATTGTGCAAATTTATTTATATATTATTTCACTCTATACATATAATATTTAAATTAATTTCGTTACAAAAATTATATATGCGTCAAATAATGGAATATTATAGCATTTTTATACCAGAAAAAAGTATATTTTAATTTTTCCCTTTTTCTAAATAAAAAAATAATACTACTTTTATGAAATCATTACACATTACTGTATTTGAAGAAAAAGTATCCTTCATACTTAATTATTATCTATTATACAATAGATTTTTTTGTATACATCATGAAGATAAGTATCATTACAATATTTTTAATTCTTAAATTATAGTATAACTGAAAAAAGTGACATGCAGTTATTTTATATAAGGAATGATTCTTTTCGTTATAGAAAATATTTTCAGTGCAGTTATCAAAACTTTTTTGACGTTGTTTATTGAAATTGACACTCACTGTGTATGTTCTGCGAAGCATCAATAACGCCAATGGCGCTTCTTAGCTTATGCATAAACCTCTTACGCTACATCACTCCTTCTCGTTGTATGCAATGCGCCCTTCATCGAGTTCTCACCCCTTCTTCGACCATTCTACAGCCGTCTCACTCCCTCGTGCTTAGACAAGATGTATCGCAAAATCTATACGATAGGGGTGAGAGGCAAGACTGCAACTCAACGGGGGTACGTCGAAAGGAGGTGGTTTCGAGAGGGTGAGACCCGTCACATTTCACTACAGACTAATAACTTCTGAATATTCATTTCGTGTTTCTCCTTGCTTGCTTGCGCCCCGTAAGCAAGCCTTACGGCTGCGTTCACAATCGAAAATTCGCATGGATTCACACGGGATAATAACGCTTTAGAAAATTGAAGGGCTTCCGTAGTGGAATTTGACAACATCTTCCTGTGACAAGATTATAACTTATCTGTGTTGCTAGTAACATTGTTATTATACCAAATTCCATATGTGACATATGTTGTCTGCAGTCAGACTTTGTTCTTAGACATTTTTTGCACCAATTAACCATATACGTAATGTCAATTATATAAAGTTCATAATACTATTAATTAATGCTTTAATCATTTTTGACGAAAGTATATAAATTGTTTACGCATCTGAATGTTCAATTTTAGTCGTTGCTATTTTATTACATGCCTCCAGTTGTGATAGCAGCTTTAGTGACTACAGTTTTCCTTCGTCTAAGCGGGAAAAACAGCAGGACGTTGAGAGACGGTCGTCATGGTACCTATGAATTAAGTAATCCCTGAATTATTATTGCCATTGTTGTCTTCGTTCTTCAACCTATTGCCTCATCGGTTCTTTCGCCGCCTTCTTGCCATGTTTCAAATCTCATAAAGTTCCTTCAGAGCCATCCGCCCCTTCGCTACCTGATTAATAAGTCGAAGCTACGTATCATCGAGCCTCTTACGCCAAGAATGTCTTTTAGAATATTGCGCCAAACCCTTATATTACCTGCACACAATACAAAATTATTGACGTGATCTTTATATTATGAAAAAAGTGTCGCAGCACCAGAAATTTTACGTAATTGAATTTTGATTGCCCCGGGAGTTCAGACAATTTAATTTCAATGACAATCTTATGCTGAGAATATAATTTTGTTGACATTCGTTATCAACACATTTGTTATTTAACACAACTGGATACATTCATTAAACATATTAATTAGCATTTTTATTACGACGCATCGACTAAATTATGCACTACCATGTATCAGGGTAATTTAAAGTTATCTTGTTATCAAGTAATGTTATCAAATTATTATAAAAATTGTAAAATATTTTCGTATGAAAAAGTTACCACTAATAAAAGTAACATGACACACTTGCCTGCTCCGATCGTGAGAATTCATGACATATTAATGCGGACAAGTTTGCTTTGTATAATATCATATATATAGCGGTATCTGTTAATTTCACAGTCTTTATTTCGCTTGCTTTGTTTTGCATGGCAATTGACTTCCCAGGGATGATAGTTATTTTCTCTCGTCGAAACTTTTAATCACTTCGTATCCCAGGAATTAAATTGTTCGTGTTCATTTGACTGATGTTCAAGAAAAATTACTAACTGTATAAAAATGCGCCATTTGATAGAAAAATGTATATCTCTGTTCGTTTGTTTGGAAAAAATAAAGTTCAATTTTAATCGTATTTATGTCAAACGACTATTTTTCCTCATACGATATATTTTCATAAAACACATTCAAATGATTAAATTTATATTTCCCGATTTCCAAATTGTTGTCATCTTTTCGACAACGAATACTGAAAATCACAGTAAATTTGTAATATCTATTTAAAGTTCACGATCAAATCCCCCTGTTTGGACATCGGAGATTTCATTGTTTCAAGCAAACACCCCACCGGTTAGGAAACGTGCGATAATAAATATAGAGAAAATGAAAAATTATGAAAAACTTCCTTTTTAGCCTTGGTAATCCTCGCTGCCCCCAGAGATGATGCATTAAAAACCCGCACTCCCCTTTCCTCCTGCTCTGCTCGATCCAACCATTCGCCTCCTGTAGTCCTACAGAGTGGGCGTCCGGACACAGAAATTATTTATACGCAGGAGTCTCTCTGACGACATTACTGCCGTGTTAGTATTAAATTATAATGAACGACTTGCTACAAGACGCAGTGATTCTACCGCACAACCACTCCTCTAAGTTTTGAGTTGCTTTACTTCATTGCTTGAACATATCATTACTTTTTCTTCAATGTAAGATCGTGATTACTCTTGTAATGCTATACTGAAGTAAAGAAACTGCTGCTTCGAAAAAAATGAAGGGTCGATTTTAATTAGCCAGATCTAATTAATCTGCAAACAGAACTTTGTAAACAGCCGATTTTCTGATGGAAGGAACTAGTACAAAGTATCGTTCCATATCGAAAAATTGTTACAAAGTGGTCACGTTTTATAACTATTTTAATTGTTTTTAAGTAATAAATGTAATCATTTATTCTTTGCTTTGATTTTATTAAAGTAAACTGAATTAAACTACATTTTATTTTATGTGGTCCTCATGAAAATATTGGATAGAAAAATTACTTCTTTGTGTTGATTAATAAACAATATGTTATTGATTATTTAAAGAAGATATTTTGCATTAAGTGTAACAGTGGAAATCGTAACATAGATACAGATATATTAATTTAATTGTAATTTAATGATTTTTTTCGTAATATCATCATAATTATAGAAAATAGAAAAACTATGCATAACATATCATTCAATAAATCTCCGGTCTAATTAAGAAAAACACATTTCTTTTTAGAAATTCGATTTTATTCATCAACATATTATCCTTCAAGAGTGATACATTCGTT
>JABFOX010003762.1:0-10047 GCA_022817665.1 Axea sp. ZL-2020
AGAATGTAACCATCTGACTGTGTATATCCACTTCGTTTAATGGTTTATTTCAATCTAATGCATTTCAATCTTTTTGTACAATTTGACGCTCACACAAAACAGTATTGGCATTTATAATGTCAATTTCTAACGATAAGATGTCTTATCAATATTACTTTACCTTATTATAATTATTATATCTTTTTTATATATTTTGATCGTACATATAATAGATTTATTAACAAGTCATACAAATTTAATTAAAATGTATGATGAATAAAAAAGAAGATTTATCCACAACGAATGCTAAACTTAATAATAAAAAAATTATGAACGACAGTAGCATAGATGGTTTAATTTCAGATTTTTAAATTAGAAACATTCAATATCGAATATAAGAACGATTTTTTCGATTAAAATACATTGAACTAAGCCAAACTCTAGCTCAGTTACCTTTAACAAGAATATCAACATTAGGCTTGGCAGGACTTGATTTTAACCTAATCAGATTAACTAAGACAAAAATATTAAGTATTCATTGACCTCAATGCAAACACTTCTAGTACAGCTTTTACAAAGTATAATACTATTGATTATAATAACTCCGAGTTCACATCTGCTGTATTAACGTCACATGTAAATATTATTTCTATAATATTCAAGGCAAATAGTACTCGATAGAATTATTAACATTAAGAAAATTAAAGCTAATTAAATAAGACGTGTAAATATATGTGTATTTATATAATTATATAAAGTAAAGTAAGGATCAATATAATAACTTATTTTTATGAAATAATTGCATTATTAGAGCATTTTAATGTTAAATATAATAGTTTAATGATACGAAATATTTATTACTAATTTAATAATATTAAATTGGTTTAATTTTTGTTTTCTTATAAATTAAGGTGGAAATTTTTTTTTCAAGTTAAATTATTTCAAAATTATATGATTTCAATAATAATTATTTTCATTTAGATGTGCATTTCAAAATATTTTTTTAAACATATACTATAAAAAAAATGTTTTTAAAGTTTTCCGAAATGTTCTTCAATTTTTATATTTGAGGTGATTTCTTATTTAGAAATAACAGTTAAGTGAAAAAAGTTTCACTTAAAATTTTCGACTACTTTTAAATCCATTTTAATAGTCAGATATTGTATATAATTTTTAACTTAATCGTTACAAAAGCCGATATCAATCTTGGTTGCATTAATCATCATCTCAAATAAATAAAGACTAGAGAAAGAACAATGGTCTGAATAGGTGCAAAAGATATCGGCTGATTTTCGAAATATATGCCCAGTTACGACACACATCGGTTGGTACTGGTAAAGTGTAGACGAGTTTTTTTAAACTTGTCGGACTGAAGACTAATTCATCGAAACTAGATCAGACGCACACCTGAGAAGTGTGCACGTTTTTATCCTACCAAACCAAGCTTTGTATGGTACATTTTGTTTGTGAGGTCCTCTCGTTAATGTCACTGTGATTACCGAAGTCGTTCTGGTACACAGAACTTGCACGAAAGACTGCCTTGATCAAAGTTGATACTGGTTTCGCCACTGTCATGCGCCTTCTAATATTAAGTTTAAAAGTTTCTTTCCATTACGTCATTCGACAATATAATATTATCTATAATCCCAATATACATAATTACAAAAATTATGATTTGTTCATGAAGTCACGTTTTGCAATGAATGATTAAGTATTTATAATGTTTAATAAATGTTCGCTAATTATATAAGCTAGGAAACTTCAGTGGTTTAAAAAGTCAAAAATTGTGTAATAATTTTTTAATTAAAATAGATCAGTAGTCTCACGTCCCATTAGCACCACGACTGTATGAAAAGATTAATATTAAAATATAATTTCCATTATTTATTTCCACGTTTATATTAAATAAAATAATACAAATATTAATTATAATATTTATATTATATTAATAAATAATAATTAAATAAAATAATATCATAAAAAATAATAAAAATTTTTTATGATATTCATCTTAAACTCGAAATTTATTTACTTTTCAAACTTCATTCTCATAAGTGTAAGATATTTTAAAAAATATGAAATATTATATATAATATAATAACATATAACTATTATATATAATTCTAATTATATAATTATAGTTTAAATAATAAAATTGTACCATCTAATTTCTACGAAATATCACTGAATATTTTTATTCGTTAAATATATTATTTTATTGAAATGTTACAATATAATGAATACTGCTGCAACATTTTATTAGGCTAATTAATATCATAATAATACATTTAAATTAATAACATTAATGGCTGGATTCATTCAATGGCTGGACATATATAAAGACTAAAGTGAATATTAAATTTTTTTCTGTAGATGAAAATGGAGATATATTTAGGTTCTGCCTACTGTTTTTATTAAAATCTCTCTGGAAGTTTTCGTTTTTCGCTCGGATTGAACAAAAGAAGAGATAATCCGTTAAACTCGATCTTGATGATCCTGACCTGATCTTAACACGACTTGAAGTACTGCCACTTAAACCGCTAGGCTCGTGAAATCATAAAACTCGTAGATGTTGCTACTTCAGGAAGAAGAGACGACGTAAAAATAAGATCGTATCATCCACCCTCCTACGTAAGCAGAAGGCTCTAGGTCGCGAGCTTCTATCCTGTCGAGCATGTCGAAGTACTTGGCTGGGTACCCGACCAATAGGGACCGGACTTATTCTACCTACTTAGAAGCCGAGTTCTGCGAGTCAACAAGTGGGTCGAACTTTTCCTCGGTATAAGATTGTCTCGTTGAGATTGATAGTTGGATTTGCACCGAGCTTACCGTTTCGTTCGCTGGTTTCAAAAATTAAATAAAGATTTAAAATATGATATCTTGTTCTCAACGAGCATCCTCAAAAACACTAGGTGGTAATTTAAGAGCATACAGTTTATATTTAAGAGTGTAAGATTTAAATATACAAGTTAGTCATTTGCAATCATATACATCGATAAAGTATTTTTCAAGTATATTCATATTTAATGAAGCCTTATGAAAAAGTACAGATATGTGGAGTACATATTTTAAAATAAGTATATGGAAATATGATTTTTATATTTGTCAATAACTCAACAAAGTAAACAGAAGCGAGAAACATTTTTAATGATATAACTTCAGGAAAATTTGATACACAACATAAAAATTTGTTTTAATATTCTATGAGAAAAAAGTTTCATACAGATTTTGCTATGATTGATTTAGATACAATTCAAATGGTGAACTTTGCTATCAATAATAAAATTTTGCTTGTATTTATAAGTTATTCAATTATTTATCTTTATAAATAATTAAACATTATATATTTATTTATATTAACATACTGGAAAAACCTTTTACACGTTATTTAGAAGAGATTCAATATCATTTTCATTTATTGTTTGGTATTTATTAACCTATAAATTTTAAGTACGTTGGATTGATAGGAAAAGTATAACTAAACGGCCTCCTCGATCACCACCCCTATCTTCTCTAGATTATTTTTATAGAGACTATTTGAAAAATAAAGTGTATGAAATAAATTTTTAAGCATCGCCGAATTAAATGAAAGAACAGTATAATGCTCTATTTCGATAATTTCTGAAATGTTCCAGAATGTTACCACAAATTATAGTGTACGATTGGGGTATTGTCAAATTACTAACGGTCATCAATTCAAACATCACATAAAGATCCTATAAATAAACATGCTATAGTTATTACCTCGATAATGAATGGTAAAGTAATTCATTTTAAATAAGCATTCTAACGAAATATAAATTTAATACATTCACATTATTGTTTCTAAATAACTACAAAAGTAAATCTTAATAAAAGTGTTTAATTTTTTCATCCTCCTAAAGGATTAGATGTATGAGTTCCTGATAAAAATTGTAAATCAACAGTTTTATTTTATGTCTCATCATCTGGAGGTAGGAGTAATAGGTTGTTCCTATTAAGAAAAGCTCTATTTAAAATCTTAAACTTGAATATCCAGCCTCCTCTCTGGTGTTGAAAGAAGGTGTTAATTTTATTATCAATAAATATATTTTCAAAAATTATTCAATATTTATTTTTTGACGAATTTTGAGTGTATTTTTCGCAATATTCAAATATTTCCAGACTTAGGACACTTTTTAACTCCTGTACATAGTTTTTCCAACTCCACGTATATATTCAACACAAAAAGCTTTACATTTAAATAGGACCTAAGAATAACCTAGGTTTCTGCATAAAACAAATAAGTTATCCGATTTTAAACAAAAATTAAACTTTTTATTATTAGAGTATTTGCGTATTTATTTTGAAAAATTGCAATTTAGTGCCCTCTGAAGAAGCAAAAAATTGTTGATAATTTTACATTTATTAATAGTTTAGATTTATTTTAAAATGAAATATATTTTCTTAAAGTGGTTTTAGGAAAAAAATTCAGTCATTTAGAACACATCATTTAAAAGAGCAAAACAAGTATCAGCTGCAGCTGTATCAATTTGTTATAACGCTATAGTATATGATTATGCTATGATTACTGCAGATGATGATTTAAAATCATCTATTTACATGCTAATAATGGAACCAATTAAAATATATTTGTAGAAACATTAAATATCTGTGTGTATGCACACATGAAAACTAATATGAGAAAAGATGGTAAAGGAAAATCGTACTGAGCATTTAATTTTCATTTAATTACCGAACATGCCAATTTCATCAAATGGGAGATTATAGCTAATTTTATAAAATGCTGTTTTTCAAATGATTGACTGTTACCACTAAAAATTTACATTTCCTTCTGAATCAATAAAAAAGTGATGTACAATAAATACTTTTTATACATTAAAGTAAGTACATGTAAATCTGTCATATTTTAAAAATTGTATAAAACAATATCCGAAATTTGCTAATTAATCCAAAAATATCTAAACTATCTTTTTATTTTAAAATAAACATAAAGAAAAGGCGTTATGCTACTTTTAATATAAAGCTGATAGCGATTACAGGAATATAAAAGTTCGAAATAATCTCGAAATTATTACTTGATTTAATAAAACACTTTAAAAAACTATAATGATGCCAAGTGATAATTTTTGTTGTATTTTCAGATTTCCTAAATCCTAAATATATCATATGGTAATTATGTTATATTAAATAAACCTTTTTTAAGAAAGTTCTATATACTTTTAATTCATGGACTAATTACAAAAATATAGTGAAATCTTCAAAATTATTAATTTCTTTCAAAAAATAATTTTTATTAAAATATGTTATAAAATGATCCAACGATGTGGTTCATATAATTTAAAAACAAATATACAATATTTGAGATATATTTATTAAAGTTTATTTATTTTCTCTATATATATCTCATTAAAGATGAGATATATTTATTAAAGTTATAAAGTAAAGTACTGGAAACACATTAACTCTGAAAAAATATCAAAAGAAATAAAATGATTGAAACCTTTTAATTTATGTAGAGAAATTATAAGTGCTCATAAATTAGTAAGTGATGAAAGTATTTTCACTACATGCTTATAAAAGATTATCAGTCTGTGAAAATATGAAATCAATTTATATATAATCATTAGTATAAAATATATTAAGCTCAATTCATTTTATATTAATTAATAAATTTATAATATGCAATTAACATAAAAGAAGATGCTTATTTTTATCGCAATGCATTACTATGAGATCATGGTGTATATTTTTTTGGTATATAATTTTAAATAAACGCACTTTCTCGATTAATATAATCTTATCGCTTACAGTTACATATTTTATAATAAATATACAACAAAACACATTTTTTAATTACTTTAATTTTAATTTATCGGGTTATTTAGGTGGAAGAAATTAAATTTGCTACTTTAAATATTTTTTTCTCGTGTATGTAAACAACATCGATCTTTCTTAAGAATATTTATCTTCATAATAAAATAATTTTTATAAAGTGAATTATAAATTATTAAATATCTGCTGATATTGTTTAAATCTGTTTATCGCGTCAAATGAAAACCTTTCTAATTTGATGGTATCTAACTAAACACAAGAGGTTTTATCTTCAGGGGCGACATTCCTGACTTCGCTTTTGGAGCAGTGCGTTCAACATCGCACAGGAATTTGCATTTAAACAAGCATCTTACATAAGAGGTGAGGCTAAGGCGTCCAGGAAACAGTAAGTTAACGCAAATGCGCACACTGTTTCTTGGATATATCGCCTGGTGTACAAAATTAGATTGTACACAGTAAGTACACGTATGGGAGGATATTTGTACGATAGCATAATAATACGTAACGTTTGCTCAGCCTAGATATATTCACACGCTCAAATTTCTCAAACGTTTACGAATGTCCTGAATGGTAAGATGTTATCCAGACGATGAAGAATTGAGTCACGACGAGCAGCAAACATTAAAAGGGCTTCTTGAGAAAGTGCTTCGTTAATAATCTTCATAAATCTGGAAGTAGCCAAGGGGGACAGCATTTGTATGTTTAGTTGAAAAACAATAAATGGCAGATGTAAACTTACAGTACCATCCTTAGTTTATCAAAATTAACAAAACTAATTATGATAATCAATGATTACGTAAGTATTTTGTATACAATTTGCATAAAGAAGAATATTTATATATTGTATTATGTTATAGATTTTGTTTGTTATTTTATGGATAACTCTACTGAAATATAGATTGAAGAAAAAAAATTAAAACAATTATAAACAATTGTTTCTAAATAATAATGCAGAAATTATTATTTGTTAAACAAACATTAAAATTATTCGTGAATAAGTCTAAAAATATTTTTTTGTATTTTTTGAGTAAAACGTTTTTTGTACACTGTATTTCATGACATATAATCAATTTTACTTAAAATATACATAAATTTATAACCAAGAAAAAACGGATAAATTAATATTTTTGTGCAAATTATATATTTACCTAATAAACAATTTAAATAACTGTAATATAACAATTCTAAAATATTCTTCCATTTATTTTTGCTTGTTAATTCAAACATTATGTTTATTTGTTGCATTTTTTCCATTTCAGAACATTTCATACATAAATATTATCGGTTTATAATAAGTATTTCATAAGTGTATGATATAATGGTAATTAATTTTTAAGGTATTATGTGGTTTAATGACTTCTTTAGAAGCTATATAACAATGATAATGTCTAAATATAAGAGAAGACCAAAGACAAGACAATTATCTTAATGAAAAATTAAATGTTAAGAATTTATACTTTTATTTATAATAGATACATGTTAAATAATGAATCCAACATACACTATGCGCTGAACAAGAGCCACCTCGTCTACGACAAAAATTTTTAAACTGTAATATTTTTTTTACATTCAAAATTAAACCTTTACCGTTAAAATTCTTATATTTGTTTTTCATTCCTACCAATATTTTCATTAAAAATTTAAAATCATATTTTTAACAGAAAAAATGAGCAAATTTACAAGTATCCACAGCATTCTGAAGGAATGTTTCACAATTTTTATTTTTAAATTCTTATGGAATATTTTATTCTCTACAAAAAAAAATTGTTGAAAAGTTGTTATGTTGAATATTAACATAGTTACGTGAGTTTAAAGAACGGTATGCATCCCCTTATTGCAATGTTGCAGAATATCAGATGAAAACTAATGTTTCACCCCGTTGTCAAAGATCTGTCGAAGGTCCTACTAATCTCTTATTTGATCTGTTAGATCCCAAATGTGTCCAATGAGGTTGAGATCTGAACGTATGCAAAATATACAACGCATAATGTGTAATACTCATAAAATCATTCAAAAAGGCCCTTTTTTTAAATGCATGTACCCTAAAACTATAGTTATACTTGTATAATAGACTCGAACAATTTTTTATCGTTCAAGATACTAATTTTTGTCATTAAAAAGTAAATAGATTAAGTTATCTAAATATTAAATATTTTTTATGCTATAAATTTTTTTTTTAATAGAAAGTGTATCTATTTAATTTAGTATATATATTTTTTAATAATAAAAGGATTGTTTTTTTAAACGCATGAACTCTTTTCTTAACTGCTTTTCAATTCCTCTTGTTTTATCCGTTGAAAAGCTGGTGATGTGATTTCGGTAGCACAGTTAACAAAAATACGATACACAACATTTTTTTCTTCTCATGATATTTTCGTTAACTACGCCAAAAGCACTTCCACAGGGACCTGTCAGGTAATGATAGGCTCATCGGCATAGCTCACTGCTTACTCGATCAACTGCTTAAGTTTGATGAAATTTGATATAAAAATATTGTATTTTGATAGCATCACGTAAAGTAATAATTTATTTTGAATCAGTTTATCTAATCTAAATTGTATTTGACCTAATAACTATAAATGCGTAAGAACGAATAATACCTTGTATATTTGTTTATGAAAAATTAATACATTTTTATGGATACAATATCCGTGAATCAAACATCTTTTTGTTAAATTCATATCATTATTTCATTTTAATTACGAAATACTGTTGCTGAGTGAAATATAAAAGAGAATAATAATATATTTTCTGACATAAATTTGTTTCTTATTTTACAAAATGAGTATTACATTCTGTAGAATAATATGATATGCAAGTAAATTATTCCACGTCAAATATTATTTGAAAAGCATGCATTTTATATTTATCATCATAAAGTATATATTACAAATATTCTATACACACAAATATTTATTAAAAAAATTATTAAAAAAGATGAACTTAATTTATATTTTTATTAAAAGTGGATTATTATTACAAATTTAGAAAATCTGTTTTACCATTCATAATACCAAGATGTTATCTGTTTGCCAGTAGATGGTATCATTACCTAGATTATAAATTAGTATTTATTTTTCAATCACTAAAATATAATTTTTTGAGAATAGTTTATAAAATATCGTTTAATTAAAAAATTTTTTATAAAGGTTTGATGCCATAAAAGATTTATAGTAATTAAAGATACTGAATTGTTAAACCAATTTACCTTAATTTTTGTATGTAAAATTTTCTATTCGGGATCTTTATTTCTCATTTTTAAAACGAAGTAAATTGGAAAACAAAGTAAATATTCAAATGTAATTTGAATTTAAAAGCAGTTTCATAATTATTTTGAGTTTTTAAGTTATGACAAAAAAATTATGGAAAAATAATTTTTGAGAACACAAAAATATTTGTTTAAATCACACGAAGATATGTAGCAATTTTACATAAATCAATACTTATAAAACTAAATTTTTTTTTTAATAAATAAATGATATATTTGATTTTAAAATAAAAAAAATATTTGACTGCGAAAGAAAATTTATTTATTTATTTTTCGAATATATGAAATTGCTATAATACTTAAAAAAGCTATCGAATATGTGTAAAATTTGGTAAATTTATTTTCTGGCAAATAGCAAAGAGCGTATGTGGACCACCCACAAATCGATTTTGCAAGTCTTGAGTTAAACTATCAGTCTCATAATAAGCAAGGCAGTCTCGTGTTGGATATCTTGCGTACAAGCACTGTTCGTGTAACCCATCCGTAGATCTCGATTTATATCGATATAGATCCTTTATTGGCTTCGACGTATTTCCCTCTCTCCTGACCGTGCCTCGCCGATAGCGTTCGCCTCGTATACTGAACGATCGTGAAGTTGTCGTCGATAGAATGACATCTACGGAATAGAACCGCGTTGCTGTACGACGAAATAAAATATTAATCGTCGAGTACAGCGAATCTTTTTTTTTTTCTTTTTTGACAACATCCTACTCACGCAGATAGACGTGGAATAGCGAACCCGTTTTTGCAGCGTATGTTAGACATGTACAATCGTGATGCTCACTTTGTCTATGCCGTGTACACGATTCTTGTACTAATAGCCAAATCCCGGTTTCATCGTTGTTTAAGTAGATAGGGAAATGTGCCATACGATGCACTAGTATGGATTCAAGTGTTTGATAATTAAGAAAAATTATTTTAACTTTCACGCTATATAAGCATAGTCATTTCCTTATGTTCATGAAAAAATTGTTTTAAAAATAAAA